>LOEQ01003977.1:0-22660 GCA_001685075.1 Bramus lutescens
CTCTCTCTCTCTCTCTCTCTCTCTCTCTCTCTCTCACACACACACACACCACATCCACAATATAAAAAGGCTGGGAGACCACAATTCCATATGATCTGGGGGGCAACTGGGGAGCAGCTGCTGGCTGTTTTGACTCACTCCTATGGAAGACGAGGGCCACATGGCAGGTGCTTCTCAGATTGCAGCAAGACATCACTTTCTCTACAGAGGGCCCGTGTACACCTCCTGTAACAATCACTGCTGGAGAAATCTCTAACTTCCCCTGTTGACCTGGAGTTTCCCTGGTAGCCAGCTGCTAGCCAAGCGAGGTAGGAAACAGATACAAACATGCAGAAAACGGTGGCCAAAAATCTGCTTAGCTCTAAGTAATGTGCAGTCCAGTGTTAGAAGAGATGTGGGAGGAGAACAAGATGGCTGGCCTAACTTTGCGGGTGTTGGCTTGGAATGCTGGATACGGGAGCGTTTCCGTCAGACCTGACTCTTCATTTCAGAAGGGTCTTCTGTTTCTGTCGGAACTCCAGAACAAATCTGATGAACGCCAGCCAGTAGGTGGCTTATCAGATGACAGCAGCGGATAATCTTGGCTTAGTCACCGAAAATTTGGACACTCGATGGTTTTTGTGAGTAAAATGAATATATAAGGTATGCCCAATCAAAAGACTATTGCAAACATGAAAGAAAACAATGTGGATAAAATGTATAGTAAATTCCTAATGCTTAAGCAGTTGTTAAGTGTTGGCAATCATCGTGGCCATAATTGTTATTACTTATTCATCTATTAACGAAGGCCACCACAAAATAATTTAAAAGCTGGATAACATGGCTGAAGTGTTTTAGGTTGGACAGCCACTGGGAAGAGAATATGAAAACATTACAAGTAATTTTAAAGAGTAAGGAGGTCACTCAGATTGAAATATACATTTTTTTCCACAGTGCCATGGGTGAGCTAGCTCCCACGGTACCGTGGATTCCGTGGGCTGTGATCCCAATCCTACTACCTGTTCACTGCAGGAGATCATGAAATCCATTTAACCTCTCTGAGCTGAAGCCCTCACAGCCCTCTTCAACGAAACTGGAATAACAATCTGTACCACATAGCATTATCAAGAGGATCGGCTCTAATGATGTGTTTGACAATACTCTATGAGTCAAGTGCCATTATCTGCCGTTTCTGCACCACGAGAACACATGTATATTTCTCCTATCATCACGACTTCTATTAGAAACAAATGGGAGCTAATTGAAAAGACTGGCAGGGTTTTTGACAAAGGATCATGGTACATGTCAACTCCATTAGCCCCTCTGATATGGTTCAGGTCGCGGGCACATGTGCCCGTTCTCATAGTGGCCTCACCATCTGAATAGCCCAGAGAGCAAGAAAGAGGGTTTCTCATCCTTGCTTTGGGAAATGAGACAAAGCCAGGGCTCCAGGGAAAGAAGTTTGCCTTGATACTGGGCAAACTCAGGGAAAACAGTTGGGTTAAATTCAGATGTCCTCTGTTTTTACATTCCTTCTCACATGGCTCATGGACCACATCAGGCTTGACAATCACACACGATTTACCCAACGCACATAAAGATACAGGTGGGGTCTGGACAGTGTAACGAAAGTCAAGATAATAAAGAGACCAAGGACTAGGCTGCCACCCATGCGATTTCAATCCATCAGAAACTCTTTCTCTTGGGGTGGGGTCCTATTTATTTCTATTCCATCGTCTAAACACAAGGAGCAGCTTTTCTGTGCAGAATCTGCTCCCAAAAGAAGCTGCGCTCCCCAGAAAAGACTGCCGACAGCCTAGTTAGACCTCACAGGGACCTCAGCCCCCTCAGCTGATACCGAGGGGAAAAGCCTTAGGAAGGAGAAGGGGCAAAGGAAATTGCTGCTTGTAGGTTTGAGAAAACCAGAGCTGGGGACTGGAGAGACGGCTCAGTGGTTAAGAGCACTGACTGCTCTTCCAGAGGATCTGTGGTTCAATTCGCAGCACCCACACGGCAGCTCAAAACTGTCTGTATTTACAGTTCCAGAGGATCCAACACCCTCAGACAGACATGAATGCAGACAAAACACCAATGCACAGAAAATAAAATTAAAAAAAAAAGAAAGGAAACCAGAGCTTCTGTGGACAGCTGGGTTGGCAAACCTCAGCAAACTCCTTTTCTGGTATCCTGAAATCTGATGACTACGCCTCTTTGGCTTGCCTTTCAAGTGATGTTTCACATTGGGCTGCAAGGTTCATCAATTCTATGTCTTCCAGTCTGGAACTACCACCAGGTTTTCAAGCGCAACCCATTTTTCCTTCCAGTTTCCTAACTTGTCCCATGGGAATAACCGAGATAAGGTCTCAGCCCTGTTCTGGGTTTCTTGCTGGTGAGTTGCCAAGCAAAAGCTCCCATCAAGGTGCTGAGCCCATAATTTCCAAAGCATCTCCACTTTCTCTCCCCTCTCCTCTACTCGAGAATCTACACGTACCACCTGATTGTTTTCAGCCACAGCACAAGATGTGCCCTGATTCTATCTATGCCTTACGAACTTGTGTCTTGCATGTGATGAGGGCAGGCAGGATATGCAGAGGAATTTGGTAAAGAACTTATTAGATTTGAAGATGGAGCTCTGATATGCTTCAAAAGGGAAGGTGCACAAGTCCAATAAAGCTGGAGTCGACTTTATGTTGGAATCACACAAGGCCGCTAAGAGTCAGTGCATTCTCGCTTCCTTCCTGACTCCCTTTCTCCTCCCAGCAGAGGCGACTAACCTATTGTCTCTCTAAAGTGGTCACAATGAGCATAAACAAACGACTTGGAATCCAGCATAAAGATTAACATATAGTGGAGTCCCTGAGCCAGCCGTTCATCTGGTACTTGGAGCATGCAGTGGAAGAATCTTAGTATAGAAAACTAACCAAGGAACATGCTTGGAGGAGGAGGAGGAGCACTCAGGGAGCAGATGGTTCAGCTCTAAGTTCTCAGCACATACTGTGAATGGTGGAGGTGGATGAAGGAGAACTGGGCCTAAGAGGCCTAAGGCAGTTGGTATCGGGAAAACTAGGCAGTCGACACTGCTCACCACCAAATAGTCAGGAACAACTTGACCTGTTCCATTGTCTTGGCTGTGGCTGGCAGATGACTAAAGCCCCCACCCCAGACCTCAAAGGGGATTTTTTTCATTTTTTTAGAAAAATAAGACAATCCTCAGACTTAGAGCCAGAGTCAGGATATTGGTTTCTCTCTGGAAAAGGCATGGTACCCTGGTTGGGAAATGAGGTAATACTCATCCTACAATGATATCTTTGATTAATATAATATTGATCATGATCATAGCACATTTTCAAAGAATTGTCTTTATTAAAATGCCATACTTTCTCTTTGATTTAAACTGTGGCAGAATCTGAGCAAGGTGGAAGAGTTCACTGTCTCTCACCTTCCTTGAAAAGGAAACAGAAACTGGGGTGAAATGACGGGCTCAGGCTTTGCAACTGGCTGCCAGAAGCCTCCAGTTCCCAGGCCCTGGATTCTTCCCCCACCCACATGTGTCTCAGAGGTTGAAAGCACCCTGAAATAAACTGCTCAGGAAATACAGGGGACAAATCACACAAGCCCATGGCTCACACCCGCATCAGTGTTCTCTCAAACATACCCGCCACTCCATTTCTCTTGGTGCTAGGGGCTCAGATGGCTTTCTCTCTGTCTCATAGTCTTCCATGCAGTGATGAGCGGACCAGCCTGGCCTCACTTCTAGAATTTCCATTCGGCCGCTGGTGAGACTCGCTCTTTATTGGTAGCTCACGTCCCTCATGTCCTCTACTCTGGAGTACCATGCCCACCTAGATGGAGTCTATGGGAAGGCAGAAGAACATCCTGCTTGGATTTTCTTGCACGGGGAGGCTTCTATCAGTTAGATAATGGACTCCATTTATAAAGGTGGGAAGTAAATCATTTTAGCCTGGCATGGTGCCATATGAGAAAAGTCCCTGCATTTGGGAAGCTGAGGGGGACAGATCTTGAGTTCCAGGCCAGCCTGGGCTACACATCCACACTATCTCAAAACAAGGCAAGACAAAATGATTCTGTAGGTTTAAAACACGGTAGGCTTTGAGCACTGATGACTAGCTAAGCAACGCATGTGTGGGCCTAGTCGGCCTCCAGTTCCCTCCACCTGAATTTAATTGTAACTAGAAACATTTTCATTTAATTCAATTCAATTAAGTAGTTTAAGCAGGAAAAGGAAGCTGTCCCCTTCCTTTTTGTGAGGAGAAATTGGGGAACAGTTTGCAGGATCCTACCTTTCTCCCAAGGAGTGGAACATCGAAGCTGCCTTGCTAACTCCTGTAGAAAACATTCTAACTCCACTGCCCCAAGGGACTAGTTCTGTCCTCTGAAGGTTTTATTATACTCGAGTGAAGGGGGAGAAGAGAATCATGGTCTACAAATACAAAATGCACAATGATAGCTGAATCTTAACCAGGTAACTTAAAAAAACACAATTCATTAAGAATAGACAGTTAAAGGTAATATTAGCATATTAAAACAAGAACCCATAGGATTGGGAGTTTGACAATAGCCTTTTCCCTCTGAAGAGTTCATAATATGCTAATAAATGAGGTCATAAATAAAGCAATGGCAATAGGAATTAATGCTGTGGCTTTCCCAAAAGTCCATCCACATCCAAAGCAAGTTCAAAGTGGGATGCTGCCTGGTGAAATAACCAGGCATCTTTTCTCTCCTGGCTGATCAATTGCACGTTTTCCTGCCCTTTCCGCCTCTCTTGAGTGTGGTGCTTGTCCACTCCCTCTGGAGGGGAAAAGAATGACTATCCTGACACAATGAACTAACAGAGCAGCTTCCCTCTGCAGATGAAGCCATCCCCATTCTAGCGACTGCCCACATCCAAACTTGTGAAGGCCGCAGACAAACATCCAATGTGAGAAATGCCGACGGCCCACTCCAAAGCATCAGTGGCTTGACTGGAAAGACAATGATCAAGAGAGAACAACTGAGCATCATCTGGAAGAAGCCAATTCCATCCCATGACTGTGTTTATGTTTAGTATTTATTATTATTCATTAGGGACTTCTCCAATCATGGTGGTGCGCTTATGTACAGAGGAATAGCATGGAGAGTTATTTTCATGCTTATAATGCAAAATTTCCAAACATGGAGAGAAATTAGTAATACTGCAGTTATCAAAAGAAACAAGCCTAATTAAAGGACTAGCTGCTCCAAATCCACATGCAACTTGAAGCAGAAAAAAAAAAGGACAATTCAAATGTAATGAATGCCTTTAATATTAATTACAGAATCCTTCACAATACATTGGGACAGTTCTCTTGGAGAATTCAGCTTACTGTTTAACAGTTTCTGACTAATTTTATTAACCTGTACATCTGAGAGGATCAACCCCCTCTGGGTTTAATTAGAAGAAAATTCAATTTGGATCTAAATGTCAACAGTGGTTACTAATTATGGCAACGCCCGGGACAGGACAGCCTGGCTGCAATCAGGCAGTTCCCTGGTAACATTAACACCTTCTTTCTGAGTTCCCAGAGAGTTCTGATGTTTTAAAAATAAATACAATTCAGCACGGGACACTGCTAATATCATGAGCCCCTACTGCTAGGTGCAGACATGCAGAAGTGGATGCCAAATTAAATTACAGGGATCGCTCAAACATATAGCTGGATAATAAGCAGCTACAAAACTAGGTCAGGGTTGGAAAGCTGGCTTGGAATGCCCCTCCCCCAACATGCAAAATAAATACCCCACTATCTCTGAATAGAAATCATTCTTTTGTTATGCCCTTTGTCAAGAATACATTATTGCAAAATGATATTTATTTCCACAATCTTCACAGCTGTGAGCACGACTAAATTAATCTTCCCAGAACTGATTTCATTTGCAATTTCATGATTACGATTATAAAATGTAAATTTATTACTTAAAAAAGAAATGATTATAAAAGACATAGATAAAAAAGACAGTTCTTTATCTGTTGGCTTGTTCGGCATGATACTAATGAAATAAATAGCTGACTAACCCTGGAACAAAAACAAACAGTTTAAAGAGGATTGCGGGGGAAAAAAAAAGTGAAATGAAAGCTAGGAAGAGAATTTTTAAAATCAGCTCTTTCAATGTAACACACACAATGATCATGTGGCTAAGGGAAGGACCAGATCATGCCTGTTTGTCTTAGGGAAGGCTGAACACTCATGGTCAGCCATCTGAGCTGTTTCTGTTGCTCCACTGACTTAAAAGACAATACAGAATTCCCTGGGTACTGTTGATCTTTCCTTACCCCCAGCTTTCAGTTTTATGCTCTTAAAAGTTAATCGCTAAACGACTATCTTCAGAATGTTTAATGCTGATGACCCAAATAACAAATTAGTTTCAAGCAATCCATTTTTATGAGATTGATTTCTTTTACTTTTAGTAGAATTTAGTCCACTAAATTTGTCTTTTCTTCTTTAAGCTATACTGTTTCTTATAATTCATGTGTACATGCTTACTGCGTGTAGGAAATTATTTTGGGTGCTAGGACACATGACAATTTAAAAGTAAGCACTATTTGATTTCTGCTAGTTAATAACAATAATAATGACAGGGTTGGATTTTTGTTTTATTTGGTTTTCAATATCCAGGGTAAAATAAAACATGGAACTTATGACATGTCTTTATTTACATAATTCCTCTGCCAAGCTGAAATGATCCATTTCTTAAAAATATCAATTTAATTTTTTTCCCATTTAAACACATGACTCGTGAATCCAGGCAAATACAATTAGCATGTGCATTTTATTAAATATATTCAAGTGTCAAATGCCTATTTACAGAAAGACCACTAATGATAACGTAGGCTCAACTAAAAATGGATGTCAATAAATGGTTCTATAAGCACTTATGCTCATAATAGATGCAATAGCATCTCTGAATAAATATTAACATATAAAACTGCTATTTATCATGTCAGCACAATCAATAGAGACCATATTTCTGGACTAGGAATGATGCATCAGTAATCTTACTGCATTTGCTCGAAATCACAAAGTAAAAATGCAGGCACTGTCACGGACATTTATTGTACTCAATTGGATCCAAACTAGCTGCTGAGGAAAAAGCAATTTACGCTTGTGCAACAAAGTAAGCTATGTATATACGAATAAATTACTATTATTATTATTTTTTTTTACTGTGATTCCTTTCTATTTGCTTTACCTGCCTAAGATGCTGGGTTTTCAATAAAAGATTTCTGCATGTGACTTTCAAAGCTAGTAGAGTGTGAGTCTGGTGGGGCATCTCCCAATCCAAACCCTTCCTGATCCCTCCTCTCTCATGAGGGCTAATGAACACTGGCTGAGGATGTCTATATTGCTTCTTCACCGCTCTCAGCCACAGACACTTCCATGATGACAGTGGACCCTTAAAGAGTACACTTTTCACCTCTGGGAGGCATGATGTCTCCACCAGGCTTCTGTGGACCAGTATCCTCCCACTACAAAGTCACTGCCTTCTGCAGTAGTTGCAATAAACACAGACCGCTTATCACTGAAGTACCTAGAAGCTCATATTACCATGTTGTTTAGAAAGAAATTAATTTGGAAAGGCCATGTCCGTATACACTATGCTTTGATCCCTTTCTCTCCCTCATCACCTCCTCCTTCCTTTCTCCACCTCCTCCTCTTCCCCGTTCTAGCTCTCCCTGTCTCTCTCTGTGTATCTCTCTATGTGTCTCTCTGTCTCTGTCTCTCTCTAGATGGCACCTAGCACTGAGAAATCTTCCTTTCCTGGTCTTTCTCCATGTCTCTCCAGACACTATCATACAAGTCCAAGCACCACACCATCTCCTAGGGGGAGCACAGCATAGCCCGTGAGCTTTGCTGCTCAACTGTAAAGCTTCAGGGTCACTCTTAAACTTGCATTTAATGACTTGCTTTCCTGTGATAAGGGTCCCTTGGAGATAGTTTTCATAGAAGCATGCTGTTATTAAACACCTGTTCGGTGCCAGATCTCTCAGAGGAATGAACCACACTCTTTAAAAGTTAAGCAAAAGAAATAAACAAGAACAATGGCATTAAACGCATGATAGACAATGTAATAAAGACATGCTTCTTATACTGGTGTTAAACTGTAATTTACCGGGTCATAGTATTCTGAATATTACATTACAAATTCGGAACAGGTGTTGAAAGCTATTTTCCCCCACAATTAGATGTTAACTCTTTCTCTCTGAAGAACTGAAGCTTCACTGAAGATCTTCTGATAACAAAAACGGAAGTAGTGGAACCACAGCTCAATAATAAGGTAAATGGAAAAACAGTTGGTTTCCGTCTCTCTCAACTGCTTTCCTTGATGTGTTCCAGTCAAAAAGAGAAAGAGAGAGTGTATGTTCTCGATGGTGTCAACAACCACAGGGTAAAGGGTAAACACACTCGCCTGTTTTGCACTCCCTAGTGGCACAACGGCTTCACTTCTGAAAAGTTTTCGGGTGACCTAATTTTTTCATTTTTTTTCTCTAAGACCCTAACTCGCAAGCCAAGACTGTGTGAGCTCAGAAAGCCACAGAGTTCAATGAAATCGTTTCATGGACGAACATGACAGCGTTTTAAGGAAATCTGCATGATGGTTTCTTGTCAGATGTCATGGAATGGCAGCTGTGCATGCTCCTCAGAGAAGCCATGACAGAGCTTCATGGACCAAGGCCCCAGTGAGGAGCAAAATGTCTGAAGTGGTTGTGTAGGAAGGGGGAGTCAGGACAGGCTTTGGAAGGATCCCCATTTTTGCCCCTACACTTGACACTTGGGTTCAGCGACCCAGAGGAGCCCCCATGCTTCATTTTAGGATGAGGAAGATTTGAGAATAGCAATTCTCAAAATGGGCTCCTCTATGGGACGAACTATGTTGGAACAAGTTTACTGCGTTGGTGCCTGAGAGGTGAAGACAAGGTAGATGTCATGAGCATTTCCCGGGAGTTCCAAGTGACACAAAGATCCACATATGCCACTTGCTCCGCCCCGTCCCCTGGTGTTCCTGAATCGCAGGAAGGATAAACACTGAGTTTGGGTGGACTCATTCTGCTGAGTCCTGACACTATGAACTCTTTTATTTTAAATAATGCTCGTGTAACTAATATCTGTCTTATTAACGGCACTGAATTTTAGCCAGTAAGCCTATAACCACTTAGGACTCAGAGCACATCTATAATTTTATTACTCTTTGCATGTTAGTAATGTTTTTAAAGAAACACAATCAAGTTCTGTTTGCTCAGAGTTGATTTAACTAGATAATTTAAGTTACCAAAAACGGTTCTAAAGAATCTTAAAAAATTCTGTTTATAATGTTAAGTCTTAGAGTATTTAGGGCCACTATTACTATGTTGCTTGGGCACCTTATAAGCAGTTGGATAAGCATGCTTAATACTGTTTTCTTAGGAGAATCCTGATTAATTGTGTCATCAGGATGACATTCTTTGTCTATTTTATTAGTAAGCACTCACTTGTTTCTCTCAGTCGTAAGAACTTGAACACTATGCTTCTTCACATTGAGAGTTTCCATGATCCGTTCGAAAGCAAACAGCAGACTACAGACTAATAGCTACAATCACATTCAGAGTTCTACATCTCCAACATGCCTGGTTAAGAGATGTGTTAGAATTTAGCACTAAAGCTGGGTTACTAGGATCTAAGTTACTGGAACAACAAAAAAAAGTCCACAGCCCTGATCTTATCAAGATAATTATGAACCTTTAATGTCCCCCCACTAGGGACAAAGAGAAAGAGAATGCGGCCCAGAAAGAGGATCATAATGGAAACAGACAGAAGTGGGGCAGCCGTTTGGCCCTTGACAGTAGACACAGACTACTGTTGGAACTACAAGACAATGGAAGACTGCCAAGCCAAAACAGAAATTTTACTCTGTGTCTCAACTGGTAAAGTGTTTATAATTTAACAGATAAATGGTCATTTCATAGGCGCCTTGTCTCACAGATCCACAATCACTTAGAACAGGCATACAATACATAGGGAAACATGGCTCCATCGGATGCAGTGAGGATGTGCCTAATATGAGCGGTGTTCTCTTTTAGAATCACTGCACAGTGCTACCGCCCTCAACAGTTGGCTTATTAAGGAGATTCACTCGCCATATAAAAAGCTTTTATTTTCATAAAACTTGACTGTAGCTCTGTAATGAATCTCTTTCACTCTTCAAATTCAAGTGTGATATAGATAAACATAAAATAGCAGAAGAGGGCATACCTAGGAGGTGCTGTTTGCAAAAGTAAGAAGCAAATGAATGCAGGCATCTTCATTTCATCAGGGGTCATTGCTGCCATGGTCATTTTTCACCTCAGCTTGGAAGGTTGTATGAACTGAACTTCCCTAACCAGAACATGCCAACACAAAAGACTCTAGAATCTGAAATGTCTTGAGCTCCAACATGAAATAAGAGGAAATTTTAAACAAGGAAATCATATTTCACACATAAAATTATTATGAAAAGTGCTATAAAAATTTAACTACCTATGTAAGGAATACACAAAATATTAGTGAACATCATGCTTAGACTTGGCTCCCAATACGCAAATATTGCAAGATGTGCAAACATTCAGCGGTCTCAAAGACTTCCAGTTCTGAAGCATTTTGGGTAATGGAATTTTACAGGTGGTTTAAAGAGTAGCCTTCAAAAGCAATGACGGACTGTGTTTCGGTAACTGTATTCAGCTAGTCTTCCTCTAAAAATTTTACCTTATATTTCAAAACTCTTATTTCGTCTCTAATCCTGTGTGTGGGTGTGTATCTGTGTGTGAGCACACATGCCCATAGAAGCCAGATGCAAGAGATCCCCGGAAGCTGCAGTAACAGTTAGCCACCCACCGAACTCCAGGGCTAGCTGCTAAACTCCAGGCCTGTGCACGAACAGCAAATGCTTGTAACAGCTGAGCCCCTTCTCCAGCGCTTGAAGTTTTATTTCCAAAAAGGACACGTAGCTTTTGTTTGTAACGTGAAAACTGCTGGTCCATGAAGTAACACAAGGACCTTCCCAATCAGGAACAAACACATTCTGAACTCTCTCTCATTGCTGTGACTGCTTGTCCCTACTGAGACACTGTCTAACTGAGAACGCTTCTCTCTATCCTCTCCCTGGGTTCGAAACTTAATTCTATTTTCTATACCAGCTGGAAGTTAGTGTTTCCCACGGCCACAGTTCTACTGTACTAAATGAAAGTGACGGAAGAGTTAAGATATAGCTCCCTTCAAAGCCCTCAATGCCAAGTGCTTGCAGGAAAAGGCATCCACCATTGACATCTGAAGAGTCCTTTGTTTTACCTGAGAGTGTTACAAGTCAGGCCCTCACTGCACACATGCATTGAACTCATGATCGGTTTACTTTAAAAATGCAAGGCCAGGATTTAAGTTTTAACCATTTACAAAGAAAGCCTTTCTTCTTGATAATAACAGTGAAATTGGAAAGCATAGTATTTTGAGCAAATAGTACATCAGAAAAATGTATCGAAGACTCCCTAACAAAGGGATAATTCACTCTGAGCATTTTTATCTACTAAGAAAAATATTTCATGAAATCCATTCTGCTTCCCCAAGTATATGAGCGGCTTATTGTGGGAGGTAGGGTAATGGCAGGGGCTGGGGGTGGTGAGAGAAATTTAGTAAAAAGATTCTTTGGTAGCTAATAAACACATGGCTATTGTCCCTGAAAACACTGCCATCTGTTGTCAGAAAAAAAGGTCACTTGTTAAATTTTGCTAGGCAACAGGTTTTCTACAAATGAAGGAAAAACTATCTGACAGTTTTTCTTAACTGAGCAGGTCATCTTAGGAGGGGGTGTCACCATGGAGAATACAACTGGAAACATGTCCATGTTCCAAATCAGCTCTCCAAAACAAAGGGACTCTGTGTGCACGCACCTCTGAATAATTAACAGGCGCTGGTATATGCTGTTTAAATTTCCCTTCAAATATATGCAGAACGCCAACATTATGATCAAAATTCCAACCATCACAGCTGTGCTAATATTAGCTTTTTATTAACTTTTCTTAAAAGTTTCCATTAAATTTTATGATGTGATAAATGACACAATATTACCTTGTGGATCCATCATAAAAGATAAAGGAGAAAAATCACCCAACCCACCACCCAGCCGATCTGTAGTAAGGGTTTGAAATCCTGTATGTAGCATGGTATCTTCTGTTATAAACATGCATATTCCTCATGGAGGGACTGCTACAGAATTCATTTGTCGCTTTCCAGCCTCAGAGTTCTCCACATTTTTAATTAGGAAATTTTAACTTGCACCCAGGCTTACATAGAGAAGCCATCATTATATCAATGGAGAATCTTTAAATTAGGCCGAATATTTTGCTAAGAATTAGAAACTTTAAGCAAACAACAAATGGAGCCAAACTAAAGTCGATCGAGCTTATGAGGTACATCAGTCTCATCTTGGCCTTTAAACACACGGATTTTCATTTTGGTCACCCAGAACTATGTCATTAGTGGAGACAGGATCCATATAGAAGGTTTGAGGGTTACGATTCTAGAGTTTACGAACCTTGTTTGCACACAACAATTCTGCAAGGCTCTTTCTAGACCTCAATAGGGGAAAAAGGAGGTTGTATCTTGCTAGGTTCCACTAGCCAATAACAATAAAGCCATGATTCAACACCCATCCTGAACTCACAATTGTTGTGTTCTCCTCCACTTCACACCATCTCCATACATGTGGATTGGGACGTGGTGGTAGAGTAGCCTTTCTTTGAAGAATTTATGCTCCATGAACACAGAAACTGAGCTGTGAACTCGTGGTGAAGAGAGAGGTCATATGTGATGTCTTGTAGGAGGAGATCATAAAAATGGGATTTAAAGCTTGTGATCAATAATGACTCATAAAGTAGAAACAGAAAGCGGAGCACTAAGGTTAGGCCTGGAAGAGAGAGAACTGAGAGAGAACCCAAATAGAGCAACCAACAAAGCCCAGCTTGGAAGGCTTGGACGTGAGACCTTGACTACCCAGTCAGAGGAGAAAGATAAAAACAGAATGTCTACAAAAGCGCTCTCGTGTGGAGACAGCAACACACCATCTCCCAAGGTGAGCTGAGAATTTCCTCACTGACAGTGATGTTACGTCACGAAAATCTCAGTTGTGAATGAGATCCCTAGATGGAAGTCGGGGCCTCATACAGATGAGGCAGGTTTTCTACCATGGGGCTGCACACCCAAGCCTCACATTCTGAAGTTCATACTAACGTTCAGAAAACCTGCTTAGCCACCCGCAATCTGCGGAGAAGGCAAATGTCTTGGAGAAACTTATGAGCCTATAGCTAACTGAGCTGATGTGTGTTCGCTGCATCTCATGCGCAGCTGAGGACAACTCATGAATCTGGTTTAGTCGTTAGTGTCCCACCTATGCCTGCGGGTGGCACGTAATCCCAACATGGCATAACACACAGATCTTCCAGACTCTCAGGAGCTGGGAAAACATCTGAATAGACAATTTTTATTACAAATTATTTTAAAGGCCCTCTCTGACTCTGGTTTTCAATATTTGATAATTATGTGATGCATAAAAATTATGAATTTTGTCTCATCGATCCCTTAATCTTACAGCTGGAACAACCCACTTGGGGAAGGGATGGGTTTTGCTCAAAGTGCCACTTTAGTAGGAAAACATGTCCTGGGAGTCTCAGGCCGCAGCTCTTTCCCATTTCCAAAAAACACTATTGTTTTCTCATAGTCAAAAATATCTAATGGTTACGATGTCAAAAATGGAGATTTAGTTCACAAGGACAAGCTCTTGGGATCATACCATCCAGGAGGCTAAGCCAGAGACAACATGAGTACAAGGTCAGCTTGCATTACTTTTTGAGTTCAAGGTCAGCCTGAGATATATAGTGAGACTCTGTTTCAAAGAAGCAAGCCCACAAAACAGGCTTGTTTTCTAGTCTTGGAGTTTATTGCTAACTACTTATTCAACTTAATAGCTTTGTGAAAAGTAAGCTGGTTTTTACGTCTTAGGAGCTTGATGTTTCCATCTGTAAGATGGAAATAACTATATTAAATCTACTCTGTTGCACCGTGGCACTAAATAAATAGGTTCTATCCCTCCAATAATGCTTCCTCTGAAAGTGATTACAGCCATTTTGTTAGTCACAGAGCTTAGGCTTTAAGAAGCAAAATCACACAAAGCAAACCCACGAATTCTCCACGTTTCTCACTTTAGTTAAGAAACAAGAAAAGCAAAGAGGACAATTGAGTTAGGCACAGGGAAGAAAGGAGTTTAGTTTTTATTGTAGTCAAGTGCATGCCTGGGATGTGAGTGTGGCTCAGGGGCAGAGTGCTAGTCTAGCACACGAAAGGTTCTAGGTTCAATCCCCAGCACTGGAGAAAAGCTATCTTGCACGAAGCCTCTCTGCTTTGAGGCCTTTCTCCTGCCTACCTCACCACAGCCCAATACAAACTGCTTGGAGGCAGAGCACAGGGCTCCTTTTCAGTGTGTCTCCAGCTGTGAAGACAGAGCCTCAGGAGCATGCAGCATGTGCTTGCTGACCCTGGGAGATGACTCTGCAGAGCTGACTGTCACCCGGAGTTCAGAAGGGACAGGAATTTCGAAGACCTGAATGAGCCTGAAAAGCTGCACTTCTAAATACATGATGTAATCGCCACATTAAAAAGTTTATGAATTTTTTTTGTGTGAACCTGGATCCCTTTTTGTCGGAGGATTCGTTGGTCTAACCTGGGCTAGGATGGGAGTCTCCAGAGCCACAGAGCTTCTAGCACTGTAGTGAATGACCCCATGCCTCCCTGCTGCTGCAGAGGGGAGTGTTTCAAGGCAGGTCTTCAGGAGCCCACGAATTTGGCAGGCTGTCACATTTCTGTGGTCTACTAATGAGAAGCCCAACAGTAGTGGCCAGCGGTGTTCTATATTCTGCCCTTTCTAAATGCGGTAGTGTAAGGAACCTCACCAACACGGCCTGACTGCGTAGGCACAGGGTCAGGCACCTGAGCTCTCTCCATGCTGGCTGCTACTTTCCAAACACTAATTTATGTGTGTTGATCCCTTAAAAGGGGGGACATAAGCTTGGGATCTGGAGACACAGAAGTGTTACTGTCTCATACAATTTGGAGCAGTGTGTCCACTGATGCACTTTTTTTTTTTAAAAAGTAAAACTGTAAGTGTATAAAAATTCCAAAGCTAATTTAATTTGGCAAAGTGGAGCTCTCCAGTATAATGCTGGTGTCTTAAGTATCGCTCTCAGCAGAAACTGAAAGGAGCTACTGGAATCCCTTCTAGACTTGAGAAAGTATGTTACCACACTTACCAGAGTCTCCTAGCTTCTGAAATGTCACAAAAACACAGGACATATTTTATCTTCTTTCTCTGACGCCCCCTCCTGCTATTTCTTGGGTTCAAATCCAGACCTACTATGTACTACAAAAGTATATTCTACCACTGGATTTACCCAGTCTCTCTCTCTCTCTCTCTCTCTCTCTCTCTCGGTTTTCTGAGACAGGGTTTCTCTGAAGCTTTGGATCCTGTCCTGAAACTAGCTCTTGTAGACCAGGCTGGCCTCTAATTCACAGAGATCCTCCTGCCTCTGCCTCCCGAGTGCTGGGATTAAAGTCATGAGCCACCACTGCCTGGCTTCTTCCTCAATCTGTTTAAATATTCATTGATATAAATGTACTGTCTGTGGGGGAAAGTGAAGAAGTACAATTCTTCGTAATAATTCAGAAAGTTTCAGTAAGCCCACCTTTGAAAGTGACTCAAAAGGGCCAGGCCCTGCGTGGGTGGCCCCTTGCTGTTCAGCTTGGACACAGCAATCACAATCTACATCTGTCAGATTCACATTCTGCCTGAAATGTGTGTTCGTTAGGTTCTTCAAGGGTGAAATACCCGATTCCACGCCATTCTCATAAGTGAGCTTCATTGTAGCAGACATGAGTATGACAAAATGTTCATATATATANCCAATGTCAAGTTCTACTAGCTGCCTATTTAGTTCGGACCTTCGCTCAGCATGCGCCCTGCCCTGAGTACAAGACTAAGTCCAATCTTCCTACCTGACAAGGTTGCAAAGTCACATTCCTCACCTGACAACCCATAAGACCTTCCTAAACACACTGTCACCCTTCCATTCTGACCCACTCTGGGGCCGCACTAACCCATCACTGCAACACTGTAAGCCCACTATCTGATTGCTCCAAACAGAGAATTCCCAATATATTTCCCTGTGTCTCTCTGCCTGGTCCACTGGGTCCTTCTGGTGGCTACTAGTCCCCCTCAATGTGGACTGAGGACCCACTCCTGTGGGCCCAGTTTCCCAGCACAGGTCCTTCTCCAGGGAAGGAGGTTCACTCACTGTGCCCCCTTCGCCCTGGATCCGCAACACAGTGACTACAGTCCGACAACTCCATCAAGGTTCATTTCAAGAGTGAAAAACATAATAACTAAAGACTCTATACACCAGCCTCACTCACTCCTGTTTTTCAGCAGCATTGGTTTTTTCATAGTTCACCTATTTATTCATCCAACAAGCGACACACTCCTCCAAACTGCCCATGGCATTGTAAATCCAGACTGGAGTGGAAGGTGGTAAAGCCGTCTGCTGTCAAGGCTGACAACCCGAGTTCAATCCCTGGCCGCAGTCCACATGGGCACTAGCTTCAGCAAGCTGTGCTCTGACTGACACACTAACAACTTCACACACACACACACACACACACACACAGAAAAAAGGAAAATGCATACTGTCCATGCACACGCTGCATTTTTGATGCATAGACCAGGATTCATTTCTCTCCCTAACTTCTCTTTAGGTGGGGTCTCCTGTGGTCTCCAGGCTGGTCTCATGCTTCAAGTTCAAGCAATCCTCATGCCTTGATTTCTGAAGGCTCTAGGACTGCAAGAACATACCACGGCGACTAACATGGAGAGTCTGCGGCTCTGTCATGGGATGACTTACCTCCAGGTTGAGAGCTGAGCAATCTTAAAGAGCAGATTTTAGAGACCAGCAAGTCAGGGACTAGTGAGAAAATTACGTAAGAACACCAGCGGACGTGTGAAATGCAGCAAGCACTGGGCGCAGGCGCCGTACTTCCTGACGCTTTCCTGAGTTACATGGGCACCCGTCATTCTCAGAGACATTCTAGAGACGCCGCAAGGGTGGCTTCAATCTGATAATTCTTTTTTCTAGCAGTCTTGGTTTGGATGAGGAAGCTTACAAGATCTAGATTTCACTGTTCCTGTCAGTGCGATAAGCCTATAACCCTTGGCTGGTGAGAGACACAATTACCAGCGCTTGCTGTTTGAGTGACATCCAGATACCCACCAGGCCTAAGACAGAGTGATTGTATCATTTCACTTCTCGCAGTTCCAAGTTACAAAAAAGGAAATAATGCTTTACTCAAATATTCGGGTGCAAAATTTCCGTGGGTGCATCAGAAAATTGAATACAGATACAGGATTCCTATAAAAACGACAACAACAACAACAACTAGCAAAAGAAAAGTAAATAAGTATCCTTGCACTTCAAAGGAAGGTTCCGGCATGCTTGGAGGCCACCCTGGAAGGAGGAGGAGCAGGGATGCAGAACGCTTTTATGATTAGAAAATTTTGGGACTAGCGTCCGGTTTGCAGCTCTTATTTGAGGTCTCACCAAGAAGCCAACCTGCTCAGAAACAGACTTGGTTTGATCTTCTAGTGAAACACTTCTGGTTTCTGATTGGCTGTTGAAGGAGGCACAACCAACAGCTAGGCCTAGAGCGCTGGATACTCAGTTAATAAAACAACCCGATTACTAGGGAGAGGCAGCTCCAAATGTCATATCTACATACACAGTCTCCAGCAGGGAGATACATCTACCCGTCTGTCCAAGAGACCTTAGAATTACACACCACGAAATCATCCTTCCATCATGCTGCAATCAAAACCTGCCATCTTTGTGTTCCATGCACATTTATGTATTCTGTGGTCTTTGATTCTGTGCCAAGCACATGACCTGCATCTTTATGATGCACAGAGGTTTTTTTTTTTAAAAAATTTTTTTTCAATGACTTAAAGATGGTTTAAAATATGGGAATGCTTAAAACCAGCTTTTCTGTTTGACAGCAAAAACTCACTGTACTGAGTCTAAGTACCTTTCTAAAACATTCTTGATTTGTTGCATAGACTTATCTTTTCATGTTCTTTCTCATCACTAAGCCATTTATGATGGAATTATTACCTGTGCTTCATCTGATTTCTCTGCGCTTTGTTAAAATCATCTCATCACTCACAATGAGCTCATGAGATTAGGGCATTCCCCAGTAGTGCACAAGAAATATTTCTGGGGATCTTCCATCAGCCTTAGGAGTTACCCATTCACATACGATCCTCATCAGATGATGAATATAGACTTGTATGCATTTGAATGGGGTAATAGATCCTGTGTTGTATATCTATGACCACCCCCTCCAGCTCTTTGTTCATGAAGTTGTAGTCAGCTGGATGGAGGAGAGTTTCATATTTCACCGCAATCCCGCGTGAATTATTAAGCATCGTCTCCTAACATCAGGTCTTACAACTCTGTGTTTAAAGTGAGACATCTTTGAAATTTCTTGAAGCATGACTTCATAAATAGATAATATCCTTCCCATTAGAACTAACTATATGGATTTGTGCTTGTTCCTGGATTTTATTTGTATAAAGGTCAGTGAGTGTCACATAACAAGTAATTCCTTTTCCTAGTGCTAATCAAAATATTTTTGTTTCTTTTATTTTTAAATCAATTAGGTCTACTTTATCATTTCTACATAAAATACTTTTAAATATCTTTCTCAGTATGCTGGGTATGTATTTACAACCCTTAATTTAAAACTGATGGCTACAGTGAAGACTACAAAAGTTAATTGTTTTTTGTCTAATGCCATAACTCAGGGTTTTTGTTTTTTTGTTTTTGTTTCCAACAAAGACTTGAAAAAACATATTTTGTTTCTCCTTGGATACAAAAAAATTGGATTGTTTGAAACAAAATATTTATCATAGACAGTTCAAGCTATCTCAGCAAATGAATAATACTGAGGAGATTGAATATATTCATGCATGTGCATGTATACATAATGAACATGAAATCATCTAATATGCATATATGGACAGTTTTTGAAATGATGTCAAAGGTACAAATCAGTCTAGAAGTGTGGCCAGATCAATGCCTTCATTTGGCTCCAACAGTCCAAGCCAAAATAGAACTCCTAAAGGAACCTCACCATGACAATAGCAGGCTTCAAGACTTGACTCTGAGCAGAGCCGGCTCCGTCTTTCAAAGCTGTGCTGGAAAGACAGCAGCTTCTGCTCTACTAAAGTTCCTAAGCAGTTAACTTTAGAAATATTACAGCGACCCTAAAATAGCTCTGACGAATACTTTTTAATCACTGTTGTCACTTTGTGCTCGATCAGCCAGCTTAGAAAGATCTGGAGATTCACAACGTTGTGAAATTGTGAAGTGAGGTTTTAGGAATTTGACTCTGTTTTCATCAGCAGATAAAATAGATAATCGCTCGGGAGGGACTAGGAACATTTCCTAACTAAAGCACTTTCCCCTGGAGGGAACTCTACTGTCATTTGTTTTTATTTTCAAAATGAAAACAAACAGGACTGTGGTTCCTGAGGACAAGAATGACTTCAGCCTATTTCTCCCCCCCACAACTCACATATATTCAGATTTGGTTAGATTGAATATAGATCCAGTCCCCGCCCTCCCCCTCCCCCCCATGACTTCTATTGCTGCAAAATGTATTCACTTGCTGTACAGTAATTAACAGCTCTTGACTGGAAAACTGCCAGCATGTACAACGTGACACTCTTCCTTTGAACACTAACAAAGTGCATAAGTAATTTATGTTGGATTAAATATCCCTAACAGGGACCCTTAAGTAACCCAATCACTTTAAACAGGCTCCACATGCATGCTCCTGAGCAGTGAAAATGTCAGACAGTGATAACCCACTAATAGCACAATTCTAACTATATTCCAGCCATTAGCATTTTATGACATCAATCCTCATTAAACCTGGCAAGGAAAAAGATACTAATGTTTCCCAATTTTACAGCCAAGGTGGAGAGAAATGGAGAAAATGTAGACAGGTGCTGTCTCCCAAAAAGGATTAACATTTTTTAAAATGTGGGAGCAATTTTCTGTTAGTATCTTTGTTTGCATTGAAAGGGAGACAACAAAGAGGTAATGGCTACAAGGACCTCGATGGAATCCAGCCAAGAGTGAGAGAAAAGGCTGGTGTTTCAGCCATTGTGCACACTGCGAAAGCACTGTGCCAACTCATCTTCCAAGCCATTATATGAAATTTAATTTAACCTGCTATGCAATTAATTCAGATGTTCAGCCTATTTTTCTCATGGCAGAATCCCTCACACAATGCCTTATTTAAATATTAATCAGTCCTCTTTCAATTAGGACTAATTTGCTTCACAGGGTTTCTCTCATCTTCTGATTGCAGGAAAATGGAGGTAACTTGCAACGTTTGAGGATAATTAACATGGTATTTTTATAATACTGATACATCAAATGGGACCTTAATGAACCCCGCTGATTCCATTTAGTAAAGCATGCCTCAAAGTTATAATCAAGAGGGAAGCCATTGCCATCTGTTTAAAATACTAAGGAGCACAATTTAAACACAAAATGCTTATTTCTCTAAACTGTCTATTGGAGAGGTCTGCAAAAGTCATTTTTCTAGGCAAACTAATTGTACAGTATTTTAATTTGAACCTTTTATTGTACATATACAAAACAGTGACATCTTAAAACGTAGGGGCCCTATTTAATTAAATGTTGACAACCACAGAAATAAGTAATGTTTGTTAATGTTCCTTTTTAAAAGCCGGCTGTATAGTTGCAGCAAAAGCAGCAGCAGTGTGTGCTCCGAAGCTGTACGCTACTAATGGTTCTTACAGTCCACAGCTTTCCCTTTAATCTTTGAAGAACTTTCCTGAACAAAAGCTGCCGGCCTTCTGTGAAGTGGAAAGGCAGCACACGCTGTTCTTCGCTTTTCACGTCACAAGGCAAACAGGTGAAGGTTTACTCATGGCCGTGGTTGTCAAAGTGTTCCATCTGCTTCCAGGCAGGTTGAAGGTCACTGTTTTAGGCTTTGCACTGCTGCTTGCGAGTTCCTTGGTAACATCCAGGTGTGTGAGGCCATTGGCTCCCCAAGTCATTATCAAAGCATTCAGTGTGCTCCAATGGTAATAAAAGAGGATCAATGACAGATTGCTTCTTTACAATGTTGACACTGGCCCCAAAGATTTCCTCTGTTTGCATGGGAAGGCAGGCAATGCCTGTGTGTTTTCAACATGAGAAGCCCCATCTATCTTCATATCTTTTTGCTCCCCAGACAGAAATATCTCAGATCGGACTCTCTGCAAGAGTATCGGTTGAGTGTGTAAGATGTAGTCACAATATACAGGATCTACTGAGACTTCTCTACTTACTGGCCACTCTAGGGTACAAGGCACATCCCAGTGAAGAATGACAGACAAGCAGGAGAGCCAATAGGTGTGGGGATGAAGGAGAAAAGCACCCTCCCCCAAGTGATTATCTAGATTGGAAAAAGGGTGGACTAGGTTGAGGCATTGCGGAAAATAAAACCCATAACTAAGGTTATGATATTTCATCAGTCTTAACAGTAAACAGAAACAGAAACTGAATGTTCTGTTTCTTCGAGTCGGAAATCTTTATGCCAAGTTCCAAAAGCTTGTCATCCCAGTGTATGCACAGGGGTCTTCATAACTCCCCTAGATCAAACCCTTCAGCCATTAGGAATTTCAGTTCAGATCCTTATGCTTGTTCATACCAGAGTCCAGTGCACGCCCCGTGGCAGGCACTGCCTATGCACTTATGAACTTGTGGGCACAAAAGAGACAACCCCCCACAACCTCGCGGCCCCTGTATGAAGGAGCTTAAAACCTAGTGGGAAGCAACTGTTGATTCAAATAGTAAGGGATTCGTGGGTTATCTTCCAATCACACAGATTCAAAAGGCGTCCAAAGTTGGTGTAAGGATGGGGTTGAAATAGAGAAGGCTCATAAGTGGAGAGTCAAGGAAGGCCCCTCTGAGGAACTGACATTGTCCAAAATGTATAAAGTCAAGGAGCCAGCCTCAAGGAAGGCAGCACTGGGGTGGGGAGATTGCAGTCTTGCGGTTGGATGAAACAAGCTGCTGAATGTAATTAAAACATTAAAAATGTACAATGTAGTTAAAACATTAAAAAATGAATGTATTAATAAGCCAGAGAAAAAGAAAAAGGGGTATTGGAGAGATAGCTGAGGGCCGCAAAATTCACAGAATTGAGTTCCTGAAAACAAGTTGATCCCCGGGGCACACGAGTCCAAGGAAATTGAGACCTGAAAGGTATTCAGCATCTATTCTTCCAAGCTTAAGGGGATATGAGAAGAGTATGAGAGAAATCATGTCAAGTTGGGGAGCTTCTGCAGTGAGCAAGGCAGGCTGGTCCATGGCTAGACCAGCCACATATGAGAAGGAAAGGAGGAGCATTAAAGATAGCCTTGAAGGAGAGGTGCCGAAGGTCTTACTATGCTGGAGAGGTTGTGGAGTAAGGGGAACACTCATCCATTGTTGGTGGGAATGCAAACTTGTGCAACCACTTTG
>LOEQ01003977.1:22815-36879 GCA_001685075.1 Bramus lutescens
CAACCTAGATGCCCCTCAATAGAAGAATGGATAAAGAAGGTGTGGCACATATATACTTTAGAGTTCTGCTCAGCAGTAAAAAACAATGATATCTTGAACTTTGCATGCAAATGGATGGGGAGGTGCTACCATCCCAATTTCACAAAACAGGGAAGGTCAGGGTGACTCTTCTTGGCAATTGCCCCTAAGCCACCCCTCCTGGAGGCTGAAGGTTTGGCTAGGACCCCTTCTACTCTAAGTTTTATAGACATCTTGTCTTTCATTTCAAAATACCAGTGGACCTATAACCCAAAATGCTTAGGCACTTGTTCTGTAAGACCCTTGAGGGCAGGCATCACCCATTAAGTACTCAGGAACAATGAACTTAGCAGACATGAACTCTGGAGTCATCAGTGGCTTACAGGATGAAGAAGGGAGGCATTTCTAATGCATACAGATTTCAGACTGGGATGGTGTCACCCTTCTGTAGGTGTTTGGTAGTGATGGTCGCACAACAGTGTGTGCACACAAGTGATCAAGTAAAAACGCTACAGGTGAATGTGATCATAATATATTATTATGAAAGATCACTGCCCACACACCACTATTGAAAGACAGAAATAGTTGGGCTTCAGTCCAGGCATAAATGTAAATGTCTTCTCAGGGAAGAAGCAACAACATCCAACATCTTCTGCACGTCAGTAGAAGAAAGCTATTTATGTCAGAGCCCAAACGGATGTGTGGTCAAGTAGCTTATGTAATCCCTAGAGCAGTGGCTCTCAGCCTGTGGGTCTTGACCTCTTTGGAGGTTGAATGATACTTTCTCACGGAGCCCTGAAGACCACCAGAAAACACAAATATTTACATTACAATTCAAAACAGTAGCAAAATCACAGTTAGGAAGTAGCAGCAAAAGTAATTTTATAGTTGGGGGTCACCACAACATGAGCGACTGACTGTATTTGAGGGTCACAGCATTGGAAAGGCTAAAAACCACTGCTCTGGAGGGATCCAGTGCGCATGCTGCAAGGAGGGTTGGTTTGGTTGCTCCTAGACTCTATCAAGCTAGGTTGTCTCAGCAGTGATTTCATTAGTCACCTGTTAGCATCTTTTGCCCTCTCAAAGGAAAGTAGCTAAGCTTCCTAGGAAACAAACAGAAAAAGAGTGTAGAAAATTTGAGAGCAATCCGATTTTGACTCACACAGGGACAAGGTGTACAGGAGCTTTATAGGAATGTACCACAGCCACTGTCCCTGCCTGAGTGACAGGGGCTGACTTCCCACAAATGCCCATGACTTCTTCAAGTGCTCCCATCCAATTACTTATCCTCACAGCCGGAGAGATGTTATCTCCCCACAGTTTAAAGACAGAATGGCTGCCAACAAGCCAAAGAGATCATTAATAAGTTAACTGTTACCAGATAAGATTGAAATCTAGGCCAGTCCTATTTTAAAGTAATCTCTACTATAATTACTAATACCAACTGCTGCCAAGATGCAAACTGACTCAAGAGAAGGTGAGGCTAGGGGTCCACTCTCATCCACAGGTTTTCATAGCTGATGCCTGCCCGTCCCTGACCCTATTCCTCCTCTCCCCCTCATTCTTAACACAGAGCAACACAAGATGCTAAACTGCATGACAAACCAAACTATTCTTTGCAAGAGTCTGCCCCTTAAGATGAATACTCCCTGGCTCATTCTGACACAGCATCTAAGAGCACAAGCCTGGTGTTTGGCGTGAGACATGAGGAAGAGATATATCTAGTTCTGTCCCCCTCAGTGTAAACAAATCTAGGGATGGCTTTATAACCGGCATCCACTGACACTCTCTTATCAGTCTCCAAATATGTGTTAGAACCTGAGCAGAAAATGAAAAGCGAGAGGCAAAGGCAAGAGAAAGTCAACACACACGTACAAAGCTCTCATGCACTGGACACCTTTCAGAGGGCTGGACTACTAACTCATTTCATCCACCACCCCTCAACCGCAAATGTCCTCTATGGTAAGAACAATTATAACCCCCCTTCTGCAGGTGAGCAACTTTAGAGACAACGTTGAAGATGACAGAAGTCCCTCAAGGGTGTGGCAAAGATCCTGAGAAGGATATAAGCCTTCCACATCCCCAGCAAGTAACAGAGTGGGCAGAAGTGACAGGCCTTCCACGCCAATAGCTCACAGCAGCCTGCTCTCTGTTAGTCTACTCTACTACTAAAGAACGTAAGTATTTGCCCAACTAACAAGCCTATTTAATATTTCAGAGCACTCAAGAATATACATACCACAACATCACACTCTATAGATTTACTTACCCAAAGTCATCCATGGTTTCAGAAAATTCTAAAAATAAACAGCTCATGAGCTTTAAAGATCCTTTATTACAATATATTATTATGTTTATCCTATTTTTATTTCCTATTGAAAACATCTTACTGAGCCTAAGATATAAATTAAGCTTTAATATAGGGGTATAGAGATACTAATTGTGCATGTGGACTCAATATTGTCTATGGTTTCCAGAATTTATACCTTGGAACATATCTCCATAGATGATGGGAGACAACTGTACAGTTAAAAAACACATTCTTGAACTCAGGCAATGGCTCAATAGACAAAAGCGCTTGGCTGAAAGCATAAAGATGTAAGTTTATTCTGAGTAAGTTTTATTCTGAGAGCCAGAATAACCTTTGCTTTGCTTTCTTTGCTTTCATGAGTCTCCTTTCTCATGGCTTTGTTGTGATAAAGAAAACCTAACTAGTACAGGGGGCTGCCATGACACACACTTGAGAGAGGAACAATTAGCCCAGGGAGGTAAAAACTCAATCATGCAACTTGCCTTGGTCACAGCTGGCAAGAGTTCAAGCTGCCCTTGTTTGCAGCGCTGGCTTTATAGTTACCCATATCAGTCATAATCAGAGTGTTCTGGAAGCCAGGGAAGCAGAACACAGGTCAGAATTGGGCAAACTAGGGCAGTTCCTATGAGGGTGAACTCAGAGTTAAATTTTAAGTGTAAATGAGCCATTTTGTGAAGGGGTTGTAGTGTAGTGTTCCAAAGAGGGGGCATTCTGTGGGTGTGGAGTCCAGAAGCAGCTGGGCCCTCATGGAAGGCACAGACAGCCAGGGATGGTCTGGTGCTTACACTGGGAACAGCAGAGAGAAGCCCAGAGAGCTGGTCTTCTAATGGGGGCATTGGTCAGCTACCTGTCTAGTGGACTTAGGGCCTCTGTACTGCTACTGCGTCTCATCCTGAGTTCTGCAGAAAATGGTTTCAAGTCTTAATCATTTTAGGACCCTCTTCTTCTTGGACACTACAATTTTTTTAAATCCTTAAAACACTGTGTATCTGAATCTCTACCTAGCCGCTACCTCTGGATAAATAATGAGGTCCTTTTCTAAATTGTCAATGAAAACATTACATTGACCAATAAAACTAAAATGCATTCTGCTTTTTAAAGTGATAGACTGCAATATTTCTAAACTGCTTTACTTATCACTGGTCTTAATAGTGGTATAATTTGGAATTTATTCGTCTTGGGTTTGGTGTGTGTATGTGTCCTTCTGTGTACAGCACAGAAGGAACTGGTTGTTATTTGTGGTAACAAGATCCCATGTTGAGTCACTTGCTTCGCCAGATTCAGCAGAATCAGAAAGACAGAATCAAATGTTCTGTTTCCTGTG
The DNA here is from genome assembly GCA_001685075.1 of Bramus lutescens. Taxonomy (NCBI): domain Eukaryota; kingdom Metazoa; phylum Chordata; class Mammalia; order Rodentia; family Cricetidae; genus Bramus; species Bramus lutescens. The sequence continues at coordinate 26,469 of LOEQ01003977.1, forward strand.
GAAGCCTAGGAAAACAATGGCCTGCATATCAACAGTGACTGCTAGCCATTGAGAAGAGGTGCAGGCCCAGGACTGGGCTTATAGGGCAGTTGGCTTTGATTAGAACATGCTGCAAAATCACACTGAACTACAGTGACATGCACAGTGACAAACACCAGAGATTAAATTAATTGAACAGGGTTTTTAAAATGCCAAATGGAAAGAGTAAAGAGATGGCTTGGTTTTTGCCTGGGTTACCATTACAAAGGCTTGGACCCTCCACTATGGAAGGAGAGATGGATTATCCCTGGAAGGACAGGCTCATAACTTAAAAGATTAGGCCATGGGCCCTGAGTACCCTTCCCATGCCTTCACACACTGTCACCTCAAGAAGAGGCCCAAATCACTCATTATTTGTGATGGGGGGTATATTCCAGCGAGAGAAGCCTCAAGTTCGATCTCCCACAAACAAAAGGATGATTCTAGATAGCAAGTGGGGGCTTCTAGGATGCTTTGCAGGAAGTACCCACAGTTTGCCACACAGGCTCTGTGATCCCAGAGGATAGAATGCTTGTCTGGCCTTAGGTAGAGTCCCTAGCCTGACTGACAGTGATCAACAGCTAAGTTTGAATAATGTGTACCTCCATTTGCTTTAAGCATATCCATCATTATAACTGTAAACTCAGGCAGTTTAACTGATGTGTTTAAAATATTAAAGCTACTGGGACTGAGGATGTCACTCAGGGGCAGGGACGCCCCAGGTTTGACCTTCAGGACTGAATTCTGCCATAACACATCATGTTGAATGGATCATTTTGCTGAGAGTTTTAGTCCTCTTGGATGATCTGTCACTGTCTGTATGCAAGGTAAGAGTTTCTAAACTTACCTTGTTCAGAAAAGGTCACTGAGCAAAACTAGTAAGATAGACAGCCATTAAATGACAAAGAGTTTATTTTGTTTTGTTTAATCATTAAGTTTGGATTAATCATTTTGTCTTATTATCATTTTGTTTTCATTCTGATTAATCATAATCATTCCCACTGACTCCCCCAAGTTATCTTCTGACCTCTACACACTCACAGGTCCACACTTATGAATGTACACACACACACATAATAAGATGTAATAAAAATTAAAACAAAACAAAAATATGTTTAACAGGGAAACATGTTCTTTGCTTTGGCTATCCCTTCTACATAAAGCTGAGTTATCAATGCTTTTCTCAGTCTATCTGAGACATGGGGGTAATAGTATAATTTCAAAGCATGAGTAGCCATTTCAGACAGATTACATGACTTAATTTTGCTCTCTTTGATAAGGCAGAAGCCATAGTGTCATTGAAAGTGAAGATTATTATGGTACCAGCAACACTGTATTAGAATGTAAAAGAAGGGAGGCTTGGTTTGGGCAGCATTGGCTTTGGCCTGTTAGAAACTGAACAAACAGTTCCTCCAAACGGTTAGTGCTTTATCTTTCAAGCTCTCAGATTACCAGGGACCCTGGAAACAGGATGCTTGGTGCTTGGACTGCCAGCCTCCTTTCACGCCCCAACACCACTAGCTTCTCCTTTCATGCGGAGTTTTGACTTGTTTGTTTTACTTTTACGTATTTCCCTTCAGTTGAGTCCACTGGAAAGTTGACTCTGAAGTGACTAGCAAGATGGCACCCATAAAAGACTGCACCTTGGCTCTGCTCTTGCCAGAGATCCTTATCCAGCATCCTTAGATTGATCTTGACCAGCCCGGTGTCCTAGGCAAGAGCGCTGACATTCACTAGTAATGTGGTTTCTCTCTTCATCAAATGACAGTCAGGCTAAAGGACCTCTGACCTCTCTTCCTAGTTTCAGAATCAAAACAATATTCTCCAAATACCCAGAACTCACTTAAGAGGTGCAGTGATTTGTAATCCCACATAATGTCAAGTCATATCCGTCATCCATTAAGGGACTTATCGAAAATATGTGAACAAGCCTGATTAAGCAAACCATGTCAAACTCAGCCAACCTGAATCAAATGAACGGATATGAATTGGAAGCAATTGCATTGCTCCCGTGCCTGTTAGGACTGAAAGGAACTAATAATTGATTATCAAATATTTTCCGAATTGTTTCCTAATGAATCTCAAAGACTGTCCACGGAGTGGGAAGAATGATGGCCACACATTTTACCCTTTCCTCACCCTCACTGGCTTGGGGTCATTTATTACCTATTGGTGCCATTGTTCCCTGTTTGAGGAAGCAGATGTATACACTGGAGAAATAAAAGTCTTAGGATCTTGTTTATATCCTCCCTTTTCCCTCACTTGTGACACATTTTCTTGCCCTCTTCCAATGGTCAATGTGCCTCCACTGTCCAGTTTTCTTCTCTTCACAGAAACATTCAGCAAAATTTATACGGCCGCGTGTGCTGCTGCTTGGTTTCAGAGAGAGAACATTCACTTAAATACAATTTTTAAAAGAGTGTGTTCTCAAAGAAGAGACAGCCATTGTTTATTGAATCCGTGCTTTGTAATTAGCATTTTGTTCTGTTTGCTGGCATAGATTCATCCAGTAATGTGGAAATAAAAATGAAAAAAAAAAAAAGGAAAGAAAAGAAAACACTCAGCTCATGAAAGGGCAATGATTTTGATGTTTCTGCTTAGCAGGAATTCACAGAGAATTCCAAACAGTCATTTGAAAAATAATTGAGAACTAATCAGGGCACGTTTCTGCTTCTGGAGCATGACCCATCCCATATTGACTTCTCTCATGAGCAGGAGAACTGGAGACCAGCTCAGGCCTCTGGACATCTTCTGCAGTTGAGGCCCAATGCAGGCTGCTTTCTCTGTAGCGCGTGTTGAGCTAAAAAGTGCTGTGGAATGCAGGCTCATAAAACACAGCACGGAGGCTGGATGTAAGCTTCATTCAAAAGCAAGTTGATAGCTGAATTAAACAAGAAACTCCATTCAGAGACTTCTGAATCAGTTCATTTTAGAGCTCTCACATGCCCTTCTTTTCACAAAGGGAATAAATACAGTGTGCATAAGCACTCAGCTAGGTGAGTGGGGGGAAACTGGTCTCTGGAAAGCATCCATTTCCTTCCCTCTCAGAGAACTCAGAGGTGCCTGCCATCTTTAGATCTTCCTACAGCCTCAGCCCAGACCTCCCAGAGGCAGAGTGGCAACCTCCAGCCCTGCCAATGATAGTGTTTTATCAAGCTCAACAAACACTAATTTGAGTGCTAATATTCAGTGCTAAGGCACTAATCATTAGTTAAATAAACAATCCATTTGGGTGTACAACTGTCAACAGGACCATAATCTGCTCACAGAGGGATCAGCCTCACACACAAGCACCAAACGCTACTGAACGCTAAGACTCTCAGCGGCATACCGCCACAGGAGCAGAGCAAAGCTTACATTGACAAAACTTTGAGGTCTTCAGGGAGAGAAAGTAAATCAGAGTGTCTCTGGAAACCACAGGCCTGAGCAGAAGCTCCTGTGGCCACCGCTCTGAGGAAAGTTGGGGGATCTGTCATCCCCTTGGTCTTTTGAGGTCCACTGTCCCTGCCCTCTGTAACTGCTGAAACACTGGCAGGAGAGCCACATATGCCATGACTTTCGGCAGCCAGGTGAAGTCAAGCAAACCTGGATGTCAACTGTCACTGTCCGAGTCTCCAGTCACCCCCTGGACATGACACTTTCTATGGGAAACACCAAGGAGTCCAAAGTGTTGCCTGCAAGCATAGGGTGTCAGTAAGGATGCCTCATTTGCTATCACATCTCCTCGAGCATCCCTCAAACCCCAAAACGGACTGATGACGCCATCTCAAAGAATTCCTAAAGTCAGAAGAAATCTTAACATTTTAAGGTGAACATTCTTTGTTGTATCCTAGCCACCTGTCGTTAGTGACCCAGAAAATGGACAGGGGAGGAGCAATTGAGAATAACTGGCTTTTCGACAGCAGCTACTTGTGTTTGCACTCTGATGAAATGCCAGGGAGGATCAGAAGACCCACAAATAGGCCCTCAGTGGCTCTGTCAGACCGAAAGCCTATATACCTGTTCTTGATGACAGAGGCCTCCTAAAATAAGTATGTGATTAACAATATGTGTGTGTATCCACAAGAAATACACACACACACACACACACACATCAGTCTTGATAGTAGAGACATTACTTGATTTCAGCCATGGATAGGGCATGATTCTGTAGTAACACAGCCATTTTCCAAACAAAAACACTAGAATTTAACCATAGTCACAGTTTTCCAAAGTAAAGGTTTCTTGAGAGAATTCTGATAACTTCAATTGTGTAACAAATCCTGTTTCAGAATCACCTTCTGAGTGTCTGTGAACTTTTTAAGGATGTATTTAAAGAAACTCCCCAAAGTTAATCAGATGTGTGCTAATATAGGAAAATGTCCCATGGGTAAAATCCATAGCTTAACAAAGATTGTTTTAAAAACAATCTTACTCTATCTTTGAATATTTTCCTATTGTTGTGCTGCAGGCAAACATCATTCAAAATTAAATTTAGTTAATAGAACAGGTCATTTGTTGGGAAGTGGGCTAACCTCACAAAACAATGTAAATGAAATAACAAAGCTAATTTTTAAATACATTCTGAGTCAAAAACTCCTTTCTCTATGAACTGCTGTGAGAGTGCTGTTCTCAATGGCTTCAAAGAAGGACGATACTTTTACGACCGCTGAGCAGTGTTGGAGTCCAGAATCTCTGTCCTTGTGTTGGCCATAGTGTGGGCAGGTCACTTCTGACTTCCATCCACACCCTGAAAAATCCCACTACTCCTCTAGGCAAGGAGGGCAATTCTTTTCTTTCTTTCTCATTTGCTTATGGTGCTGGGGTTCTGAAAGGACCAAAGAGGGAAGAATGGAGTCTTGGTCAGCCATGTGCGACTGCTGGATGCTGGCATTCAGGCCTGAACTCACTTACATTCTGATACCAAATACAGTAGAGAGAGCCTGAGACTTGTGAATGGATACTTCCTGTCTGTTCGTGGCACCGAACCCCAAGGGATGCCCTAAACCATATGTCTTACAACCACAAAATCTACTCTTCCTTTTTTCTGTTCCCTTTTCTCTTTAGGGGCCCAGCAGATCCTCTCTGTACACAGTTATTTCCCTGAGTTGGTGTTGGCCAAACATTTGGAAACCACAAAATTATGTTGAGAGGTTAACACTCATTCCAAGACAAAACTGTGTGGCTGTGTCATACACAGAAAGGTTACGCTGGTATTGTTAAAGCTTCAGGGGGCGGGAGGCAGGTCATTTTCCTTTTTATGGCTTTAAGGCACGTGGGTGTGAGGGTGTTGGTGGATGGCAACCATCAACTCTGTGTGAAACAACAGTGCTGCCGAAACAGTGACTAATTCACACATCTGAAAACGTAAGTGTCCAAAGTCAATGCCACATTTGGCAGAGGAGAGAGATGACCACCATAACTTGACCCTGCTTGTGCAAGCTTCTTCAAGAATACCGTTTCCTACCAGTCCAGGCTGCTGCTGACCAAGGAACGGAGATTCTCCGTTCAGATTGGCACAGGCCAAGTCAGAGTGCCTCTGGGACAGATGCAAGGTAGATAAGTGGCTATTTATAGCATTCAATATTCAAAGCATTTCAGCTACTTTCCTTTAAAAGAACATTTTATGCTTTGAAATAATTTCCCTGAATATATACAGTCTTCTTTCGCCTAGAACTGATGATGAAAATCAACCTAAATATCTTTTTTATTATGCTATAAGAGAGTATTCTAAAATTCGGCATCAGGACTCTGCCAAAAACGCAAACTGTTTTCTTCTCCACACACAGAAAGACTGGGCTTGGCTGGAAGATAAAGGTGCCTGGCATCACATTTTCTTCAGGGAAAAAACACTCACCAACTGCTTACCAATATAAAAAAGAAAGAGCCATGAAAAAATGATATATATTCACCTTTGAACAGACTTTTCTTAAGTTAATAAAATATATGGGACTCTCGCTCTTTTCTTTCATTGGGAATAAAACATCATCTTAATTTCCCCATACATAATTTCAGTCTTCTTTAAGCTGCTTACCTTTGACCTACCTTTATATGATTTGCCTTTTTAACTGTCTCCTTCTTCAATTACCCATAGATCTGTGTTTTCTTAGTTATTTTCAATGAACTATATTTAGAAACTAGTATGCTGTATTTCTTTCTTTAAAATACTTGAGTGTTTTAACTCCCTAACACACACATGTTATTCTCTGTGGTTATACAATGTGGTAATAAAAAAGTTTTCAAAAATGTCTTGGAACTCGAGATTTTATGTTTTGAGAACTTCACAGGCAAGCTTTATAACTGGCACAAAAAATGGCTTTGCTACTGGAATGCAAAGGAGCCATGCTTGCTGTTTAACGGCTGCATTTTTGCTTCCAACGGTTGGTCTGCTTGATACGTGGCACGGACTGGGTGTGTGGCCATGAGATACAGCATTCCACACGGTCACTGTGAATCACCACGCTCAAGGTGATTCCCAATCAGTTAAAACACTAAACACAGTAAGAATTCAAAAGCATCCTACTAGATTCTCAGAATCCTGGGTTCCTGTGCTCTAAGCTCTCTCATTTTCCTGCCTAGAAAAAAACAAGTGGTCACTTCTAACATAAAGAGTATGTAATTATCTAAGAGCAGCTGACCGCTACAGAACTCAAAATGTATTTATTTGCTGGCTGGGCACCTTAGGTTATCATGGAATAAGGCCAAAATATTTAAAAGGCTTCATTGGTCTTTGAGCTCAAAGGATTCACCAGCAGTTAGAACTACAACAGGGCTCCAGCAGCAGGGACAGCAGCCATCCATTGAGTTCTGGAGTTAGTTGGGCCTTTCCTGGCAATCTTGACTTTGCTCTGTCTTTGTCCTCACCATTTCTTCTGCTCATTGCTGTTATACAATCCCATTTAATCAATCACGGAGCAATACTGCTACAATGCTATATTTATGGATAGCCTACTACATGCCAGGCCATTTTCTCCTTCATAAATACCCCACCTGAAAAAAAAAACTGAGATACCTAATTCAAAATTAGTAACAACATTACAGAAACAAGTTGTCAGTTGAATTTTTAGTTTAATTTTCTTCTGCTATATATTTCTCTCAAGATAACCTAATTCTACTGATGCACAATCTAGAGCAACACTGGGTCCTGGGGTTTTACTGGGTAAGCTGTAACTTCCAAGAAGTAAACCCTAACAGTGCTAACGAAGCTCAGAATTGCTGGGGGTTCAAAACTTACAATTAAGAAGCAGTCGAGGGAGGAACCAAATCATCTGCCTGTTGGAAAAGAATGTTCTGAGCCTGTGATCTCAACAAACTGGATCTCTGCCCATACTCAGTAGCACAATTTCCAAAGCATATCGAGGACTACACAGTCTGTGGCTGTTCACAGGTGGGATACCCTGCACAGTGTCATGGGCTGAGCTGGAAGGCATTTGCAGGAAAGGAAGTGGTAACTGCCTGAGCTTCAGGTTTCTGTCCACTGCTCACCACTGTACCTAGGAACACTCACTGCGTACCCAATCAGGTGCAGCTTTTTAAAAACAGGTCAGTTTTCACTGAACAATTACACAGCTAACCCCAGACCAAAGTCAGAATTGTGTTTCCAGTAAGATTGGAGGTAGCTCAGAAAATTTTAGAGCTGGAAGGGGCCCACAAGACACCAACTCAACCATTTTACTCAAAACATTACTGAGTGACATTCTAAATAATGTTATTCAAATCACCTGAAAGGCAACTGCAGAGATTGATTCAAATTTCTCACTTTGCATTATAAATAAAAATAAAAAAGAGTATTCTGCTTAACAGTAAGCTGCAATATAAGCATTCTTTGAATGAGTTTCACAGTGCTTTAAAAAATCTAGCCTGAATTAACAGTGATACTTAGAAAGATATTAATAGCCATTAATTACTTACACAATAATGTAACCTCAGAATATTTTCTGAGGTAATCCTTAGAGAAAATAATTGCTATTTTGCTAAAGAAGAGTTAATTGTTTCCCGTCCAAAAGATAAAGATTAATGGGATTTTAAAGATGCCAGGTATAACTACTCATAACTTCAGAATTAAAAATTAAGATCCTCAAAGCATCCCACATTATAAACTCTCTCTTTCAACTCAATGAAAACATTTTAAGAGGAAAAGCAAGATGGCGGCCGGATGCGCCCCTGTACAGTGTACTCAGCTCCCCACAGTCACAAAGTGCCCTCACAGACGCTAAAACATCAAGTGAGAGACCGCACTAGCCGGAGTAGAGATTGTCTTTACAGACTGGCCAGGGTCAAGAGGTAGCTGGCTGGTCCTGCTCTCGACTTTGCTGCAGTAATAACGAGAAGGGTGCAAGCTGCCTCACTGACTCCTCAGACACTTCTCGATCCTGCCCACAGTTCTACCATCCAGGAAGACACTGAAGTACTAAGAAAGGCATCGAACTACAAACTGCATAGGGAAGTTTCTGGTCTGACATAAATCAAGTCCATGAGCCTCCTCACAGAGCAAAGGAAGTAATTTTGCTGGAAAGATTCTCCTTTCTTACACTACATGGAGGGAGCCACCAAAGAGAAAAAGAGAACCTGCTAACGTCTGATTTTTCCCCACAGGTGCTATTCAAACATTGAAGTAACATCCTCTACTAAAAATAATTTGTATTTCTGTCATGGAGGGCACCATTTTTTCGTGTTTATATACGCCGGAGTAGCAACAGAGGCATCAACACATGAAATAGAACTACTGCAAAGAAATTAAAATGTTTTTATTATATCTTAATTTACTCAAGGACATTATAGGCAATCCTAAGGTGGTTTGGATTCTAATCTGGCAGTTCATTTTTAATGACCGTATAAGGAAATCAAAGAATCAAGCAATCACTATTTGATCAGGTAATGGGACGTTTTTAAAGGACAGAAACAGTGGATTGTGTAAGGAAGTACCATGCTGAGAGCATCTCCTGTGTTTAAGCCTATGGAATAAATTCAAAACAGAAAAGCAGTATGCACTTTCAAGTTATACGAACAGTTAATTAATCACTCAACACTAACAAATGTGACTCAGACTTCACTTGGCAATTATGTAGTTATTCAGAGAATCAATGGCAATTAAGTAGGCAATCAATAGAATTTCCTCCTCAGTGGGTAACAATGACCAAAGTTTAATACGGTCCTTCTGAACAAGCCACAGAAAATATACATTTTTATCAATATACTAAGCTGAAAAGAGTTGAAAATCCAGTATCATGTTCTACTTTTTAAAAAGACGAAATCCAGTGATCATATCTTGGATACATCAAAGTGTTAATTATTAGAGGCTAGATTTAGTAAAAGAATCCCTTCACTGAATAAGATACCTGAAGTAGGCCAATAGCTAAGCAATTATTCACCCTGCTGAACACTCAGTGTGGCGGGTCTCCCTAGCTCTCCATTTTTCAAATCTATAAATTATTTTAAATCCCTTGTTAGAAAAAAAAGATTTCAATAGAATTTCAAACAATGGATTTCAAACAGTCAGGTAGAAGAGCGCTGCTGCTGGCCATGGGTATCTTTATGAACTCCCGAGTTAAGCGTCTTCTTTGGATCACAGAGGCTTTTGTAGTTTCCCCTAAAGAAAGTGAATCTGTTTGAAATATGAGTATTTAGAAAGTTGCCTCTCCTTTGGAATGTAGTCAAAGGAGAGAGGAGTGGAGTAGTGGGGGTTTCTAGACTAAGCAGGCTTTGAAAATTAAAGGCAGAGAAGTATATGTTCTTGTATTATCCAGTCACAAATGGAAACGACAAAGCACAGCAATGATTTCAGAGTCTGGTATCAGTCCTTGTATGCTTTTCAAGCAAGCTTGCTTGGCGTCACCTGTTTTATTATGGCATTCAGCCTTGTGCTAAATATAGAAGAATTCAGGGTTTGGGTTTTCTGGCACTCTATTGTCATCTTTGTCCACCTGGAAGGTTTGTGGTACCTTAAGCAGACTGACCTATGAGAACATAGCAAAAGCAGGGAGCTGACAGGGGAGCTAGGCTTTTGACACCCACACAAAGTTTGATTTTCTCTTCAGTTACTGTTAGCGGGTAACGTTTGTGAAAGTGTTGCCAGATACTCCAATACGGAATATAATATACCATAGAGAAACACTCACAGATATCAACATCTCAATGTTCAACACTGTGGACTGGGAATGAGGCTCTCTGCGACAACATTGGCCAACTATGTGGGACTTCCCAGTTGATATCCAGCACAACCAAAGAGGTTTATGTTTTGGCCCATTTCTTTCAAAGTCCTCATATCAATAAAACAAACTCTGAAAAGCATGATGTTTAATTGACATTTTCCCTACCTTAATGTCAAAACTAGCTTAATTTATCTGTTATCAATTCTGAAGCATACACACACACACACACACAGAGAGAGAGAGAGAGAGAGAGAGAGAGAGAG
>LOEQ01003977.1:36884-53889 GCA_001685075.1 Bramus lutescens
AGAGAGAGAGAGAGAGAGAGAGAGAGAGAGAGAGAGAGAGAGAGAGAGGTTTTTGGGTTTTGGTTGCTTTCTGTGGTACTCCAATGCTACGACACACAAAACTTCACATTAATCCTCCAGAAGGCACCAGAACATTCTCTGTTTCAAACATCAATTATTCACTGTCAAATGCTTATATGGAAGCCTATTGTAGAGGAGGCTCTGTTCTATAAGTGGATCTCATGAAAACAGGCTGAGCACACACCCACATGGTTCGTGTCATCAGTGTAGCTGCTGAATCAGGATGGTGGTACATCTACAACAGAGGAAGGCTGGAGCTACCATATCCCAAACATTTGACACCACTTTAGAGACGGTGGCCACATTTAGAAAACAGACCTTTCAATGAATTACTGGTGCACTAAACTAAAAACAATGAAATGTGTTTGGTTCTGTTTGTAAAAGAAAAGATTTCCCCACTATCTGATAATGATAATTTTATCTTAGTTAATGTACAAAAATTGGTGAGGCCAAGAAAATACTGTAAAAAAATTAATGAGGATAAAGACATCTGTAAAATTGTAAAAATGTCACAAATGTTACAAAGATGGAAAGCAACTTCAAGATACAAATAGAACAGAAAACACAGAAATAAAAACACAATTTGCATTTTAGTTTAAACTTGTATCATCTAACCTTATAAACATTGTTTTGTTTCCCCAACCCAAGTCTTAGCAAACTAATCAAGAACATGGTTTTTTCTAGCAAACCAATCAAGAACATGTTTTTTTTTCTTGTTTTTTTTTTGTTTTGTTTTGTTTTGTTTTGTTTTTTTAGTTTTGAAAACTTTTCCCAAACTCCTGGACATTCATCTGATATTTTAAAAATACTTATTGGGTGAAATTAAGTCTTCAGATTTCTCATAGAAGTAAGAAAACGGTGCCACTGATGGAAGAAGCTGGATTAAGAAGTAAAGTCTCAATATCACAAGGATTTCTGTTGACTATTGAAATGGAGATTTTGGTCATCAATGGATCAATCCAAAGAGCCAGTCTGAGCAGCCATAATCCCATTTCCTTTCCAGCAGGTGTCTTTGTCAAAAGTATTTATTCTTTTAGACTCTTAACATCTCTTCCAGAAATAAGAGGATGTTATGTTCTAACTACGGAACAAGAACATCCCCTAGGATCATTATAACGTTATTTTATATGTATAAATGTTTGCTTACAAGTGAATGGGACAAGTATGCCAAGACGGCGTCTCCTGGACTGACGTGTAATTTGCTGAAGTCCCTTTTCAGTGCAGTTCCCAGGCGTACACTCAGCTCCCAGGCTTGGGGATAGATCATTATAATCCAAATTAAGCTCATGAAGCAGAGACAAGTTACATTAATTTAACTCACACCTTCCCTGTTCAATTTTAGATAGTCTACACCTGACTCAGCACGGTAACAATAATTTCGGAGATTTAATTTTCAGAATTAATTCAGATGGTGACTTCCTTTGACTGTTCTGCAAACAAAAAAATTACCATTTTACCACTTACTATCAGGCTGTAAGGTGTTCCCCTGGCAATTGTTCTCTTTCAACTGCAGTTCCATGGTTTTCAAAGAGGCAATGTAATCTGCCTGAGTAAACCCACTTCTGCGGTTACTGAGCGGGTGGTGCCAGGCAAGTCAGCCGCCATCTCTGCTACCCTCCATCTCTTCTGAGTGGAATAGCCTTGGCGTTATAGAACTGAACTGATGTAGATTAGAATACATAGTACATTTCATAAAGGCCATATGAGACGAAGTATATTAATATCTGCAAAGTTCTGAGAACCTGGCAGAGAGCAGCTTTCAGGAAAAAAATGCAGGGATCTGGAGGCCGAGTTTAGTGGTAGGGAGCTGCTTGCCAGACACAAACCTGAGTTCTACTCTCAGCATCAAAGAAACATATAAAGAAGTTTAAATGTGCTCTACATTTATGTCACTTTTAGGAGAGCAAAGTCCAAGCCCAAATAATGATAGATGTAGTTCTAAATGATTTAAGGCTTACGTCTAAAATATTTCTTTGAAATCCATATGGCAATAAAACCGAAGAGGACCACGGTTTCTGAAGGTTGCCTGCTGGCACCCTTAGATGTCATTCCTACATGAGGAAACATCGTTTGTACTATCAAACCAACCACTGTTTAGGTAAATGATCAAAGTGTTTGCTCGTAATTATTTTACTTAAATGTACAAACATGCTTTTTCATGTTGTCTAAGGTATTCGTATTAATAGCAAAACACCATCATGTTATGGCTCCAAAAATCCAGGAGTTCCTTCTCTCTTTCAATCTCTTAAGGTGTTGTAATGGAAACTTGTTATTTCCCATTGAACTACAATGATCTCCGATCCCTGGAAATAGATCACCAGAACACACTGTTTGCTCAGTCTGTTCTGCCCTCTGTCTCTCTCCATTTGTCTCCCTGTGGGTGTCTCTGTCTCTATCTCTTTCCTTCACACACACACACACACACACACACACACACATTCACGCACACACACACACGTGCACACATGTATGTGCACATTCACATACATAGCACTGCCTCTAGAATCACACTAGGTTTGAGAACTATATCGCCCTGCTTCGACTAGAAAGAAAACATAAACCATAACCTTGACTGTTGTTTCATTCCTTTCATAAGACCAATAATTCAGTTGTCTAATATCCAGAAATACCCTCTTTACAGTGCTGTCTGTTCCAGACTGACATTTTTATACCAGGTTTTGCCGTAAGTGTCATGTATTTCAAACAGGGTTGTGGGAAGAGTTATTGCCCGGCACTCATTGCATTCCTGATGGAATCTGGGAAATGTAGGGCGGTGTGTAAATGGTACTGAGAACACATGCTAAGTGCCTGAGACCTTGGACCTGATCATGAACTTTGAGATATTCAAATGCTCCATGCATCCCACTGAAAGGGAAATATGAGGATTCCTTAATTTTTCTAATATAGTATTTTCTTAGAATTATAGTAATACAAAACCAAACAGTATTTTTGCCTGCTCTGCATTAATTGAAATGTCACTCTGCGGGTTAAAAAGAGCCATGTAATCTGTGTTTTCAGAAAGAAGACTGGGACCATTGTATGAAGCACCACTTTCCACCTCTGCCTTTGAAGCCTAGGACGAATTTTAACCATTTCGAGGCGGGGGGGNGGGTGGGATGGGTGGGTCAAAGAATGATGGGACAGTGGTGAGTTCAACCACTTGAACTAACTTGAAAATCTCCACTCAGTGTTCCTGGTCAATCTGAGAAGACAAACGCCCCAAACGCCTAGTAAAATAACACATGTTAAAGCTACAAATGCACAATAGAAAAACACTTTAATTACTAACCGCATGATTATAATATAATGCCAATAAATAATTTATGCTACAGTCAAGTCTATTATAAACAATTCATGAATACGAATGAGGAGAGGGATCATTAGCATACAAGGATCATCCAGATCTTTGCTCATCCTCCTTCCTCTGGCAGAAAGCAAACATTTTGACTTGCAGATCAAGTTCAAAGCCCCTTTCCATTTTCCTGAGGACAGACCTGCGTTTTCGCCCTCACCATCTATCTGAGCATGTGCTGCAAGCTGCCTCTGTGATTAGTATCGTATAACCTACAATTGTCAGCGCTCAATGATTATACGAGAAGAAAAGTTTAGGGCTTGGTATTAAAACTCTTAATTAGACAAATATATGGTTTCAGAAATATATTTAGCAACACCTCCAGGAACAATTAAAAAAAGGTAGTTCTGAGAATCTCTTAAAGGCTAGCCCATTATAACTTTAAAAAAGGAAGTTTCCTCACCACAAACCAAACACATTCCTCTAAATGTACACTGTCTCATAAATTACACAAATGTTCTCCGCTGTGTACCGCAAGCTGCCACACCTCACACAGAAAAAGAAAGAATGAGACAGAACAGAGAATGAAAAAAAAGATGAAGAAAGAGAAAAAAGAAAAAAGAAAAAAGAAAGGAAGGGGAGAGGTTGGGAAGGGGGAAGGAACGGGGGAGGAGACTAAGCTGGCTGCCTTCATTTTCACCTTGTACTTTGCCAGCCTCCCTTCTCAGAGCTGATGGGCCCAGTTGCCTGTCTATCTTTGAACTCCATCCTGCAGCAGAAGCTGGCAACAGGCTGACTATGCTATCAAAAGGAGAGGGTTGCTCAGATCAGTGCAAACAGGCCCCAGGGGACAAGTTCTTGCAAACCAGTGGGAACCTACCCTTGGATCCCCACCAGCTTGAGGTGACCCAAGGAAGGCTCTTTACTGTATGTCCTCTCAAAGGCCACATTTTCTCATGCCTGGGCTAACAAGGAAAGGCCAGCGTCTCCCAAGTGTGCATTGTCTCTTCTGTCTGACCTGTTAGCATCTCACAAACGCTGAGTTCTAGCTAAAGAGAAAAGAAGGTGAGGATTTCTACTCAGATAAGGTGGGTGAATGAGTTTTTGAGCCTATAACCAAAGGAAGAAAAGGAGATGCGGAGTCGCCTCTGGATGGGAAATTTTACTCTAGATGAAGGTGCCATTGGAAGGCGGCAGGAGGAGTGTGTACAATAGTCCTTACTTCACACCATGGTCAAAACTAAATCTATGAGAGGGTCAAATATTCTAAGGTGAAAAGTAAAAGCACGAGAGCAGGAAGCGCTTTAATTTCACAGGGCAGAAGGCCTTCCTAAATGTACCACACAGCTTCACAGAGCTGTGCTTTCCCCAACCTACTACGCTGGATCCATATTTAGGACTCTCTGGTTTTCTAATCACTAGCCTGCAACTCTAGCCAGCCTACAGGCAGCAACATCCAAAGGGGCAGGGGCTGTGTCTTCTCCCTAACCCATTAGCAGAAACATCCTGGTGAACCCTCAGAATTCTTTAAGACGCTTGAAGTTACTGCAGAGTGATAACCTGAACTCACCGGCAGTTCGCCTGCCAGACATCGCACTGCTGTTAGTGAAAATGAGTAATTTTAAGAGTTCCCCCAAACCAGTGACCCCCCAAACTATCTCAACCCCATTACACAGAAGCGATGAGGAGACTGTGGAGCAAAATGTCTGAGATTAAAGCTCCGCTATGCTGGGTTCTCAGTGTCCCTAGAACTGAGTCTATGACTGTCTACTTCCATCTCTGATGAGAAAAATGCTCTTCCGGAATTTTCCTATCCTGCTATTTCCTGCCTTAAAACTAACATGCAATTTGTGGAGAGCCAAGAAAAAAAATGTTCTGTCATACGTCATTGATTATATGAAGGACCTGCGCATCACTGCAGAAATCCTGACTCTGTTGTACCAATGGGAAAGCCACACTCTATGGGTTCTGAAAATGTCTTCTGAATAGGAAGACGAACATGTATGGTACTGTTCATTCCCAGAAAGGAGCAACCAGGAAAAAATGAGAGCCAGGTGTCTGTCAGGAAGCAGGTAGAACTCCCAGTTCAATCTACCATCTTGGGAGAGTGGAAAAGGTCTGCACACGTCTGCAGAAGCCAGTGGAATTCGAAGGACAGAAGATACACACATCGTCTCAGTCCCAGCCTGAGCTAAGCATAGGCCCTGAATGCTACTTCATAAGGAAAGGAAGGAAAGATGGATTCACTTGCAAGTGAAGATGTTAAACACTAATTTCTTACTTCTAAAAATTCAGAGGCAGTTTTAAGCATAAAATGAAAACTGCCACATAAAACTCGATTATTTCTAGTCAGCTATCTTGTAAAAGTAATTCCATACAGATATATAGCATCTGGCCCTACGGTGAGCTCTCTCTCAAAACGCTGCTCACACACGAGGGGAGGTGCTTCATAGCACACAATGTACAAATGAACTGTAGGAAAGAGAAGTGATCACGTGTGAAAAAGCGTGGAAAACGGTATCTGGCACGCCCAGAATAGGATTCTTGCCTAGGATTTCACTGAATGCTCACAACACGCACCTGAGTTTAAGAGGCATTGAATAGCTCATTAAGAAGGAAACTGTGGCACTCTAGAACCTATGTCTAAATACAAATAAATGACTTCCCAATCTCCCTCTCCCTCCCCTCACCATGTGTGTGTGCCTCAATCTCTCTGTCCCCAACACCCGTCTTTGCTTCTCCAAACAGTACTCATGTACACATGAGTGACACATGCTTAAACACTACACATGTAAATGCTGAAACACAATGCACATTGCATAGTAGAACTGCTTATTTTTATAGGTTCAGTTTCCACATTTTCTGCCAGCAATATGAGGTATTCCTTTAATAAGCAGCAACATCTCCAAGATGGCCGGGAAGCAAACACACGGCCTCCTCCAACAGATCTGCATATGACTTAAATCATGGAAGTGGAAGCTTGAAGTCTCTGTCACTTGCCATCACTGTGAACACTCCTTTTCAGTAACAATGATGATCAGAGGCAGCCATATTTTTCTGTGCTGCAAGTCACCCTGCTGGATGCAGAGTTCACACAGAATGCTCCCAACATCTCTAGCTCTGTGAGTCACAAGCAGAAGGAACCTGTCACTGCACAGGACCCACAGGGTGTTCTAGAACACACACCTACAGCTTACTCTCCACTCCAGGGGATACAACATCTACACTGTAGACAGGTGTTGATAAAACTCTTTCTTTGCGTGCAGGATTGTGTATGATTGTGCCTATTTTTCATGTCATGACTGACATATGCCAGGAAACACGTTATCCCTGGGCTTTTATAAAATAGAAAGTTTTACACAGGAAAGAATATCTGAGTTCACAGATTCCATTTTTTCCCCCACATCAGAAAAACAACGATTGAGCAGCTGAGCACACCATCTCAGGTCAGCAAAGTTCACCCTCCGTGGGTGCGCTGACAGGAACAGGATGGCCCAGTGCTGCTCCAAGTGGCACTGGCAATTGGACGCCAGGACAGCCTACTCCTGGAGACCCGTCTACCACAGCTTCCCGAGAGCCAGGCTTGGAGAAGAGCTTTCCTGTGGCAAGAAACACCTTTCAGCGATCCAGTCTCTCTTTGGTCATGGCACCTTTTACAGGAGAAACTTTCCATGAACGTGAGTCCATGAAGGTATAAAATAGGTACAGAAGTTAAACATTTACTGATAAGAAGTCACATATTTACTTTAGAACAGCCCATTGATGTACACAGAGTTCTGCTGATGAATGCTAAAAACAGTCCTGCCTTCTAGTGAGATGGAAATGCTGGATTGCTGTTATGTAGAGTTAAATCTTGGGAGGCTGGAGAAAAGGCTCAGCAACTAAAAGCCCATGCCGCTCTTGGAGAAGACCTGAGATTGGTTTCTAGCACCCACATCGGCAGGCTTATAATTTTCTGTAATTCCAGCTCTAGGGGATCTGACACCTTTTGCTAGACTTGACACATACACACCCACACAGTTTTCAATACAACTATGTTTTTTGTTTTTTGTTTTTTAAGAAATAGGCCTTCGCTGAGCAGCTCACTCGGCCTGTTAAAAGCCTGCCACACAGGCATGAATACCCAAGTTCTGATACCCAACATGCCATAGGAGCTGAGTGCAGTGCTACAAGTCTGAGTCTGTAACCCTGGATCTGAAGGGCCTGGAGACAGGAAGATCACTGGAGCTCAGTGGCCAGCCAGCCTGGTCAAACTGCTGAACTCCCAGTTCAACAAGACACACTTCTCACAGAGGAAAGTGAGAAAGCAAGAAACTTTCCACTGACCTTTGGCCTCCATACTCATGTGCACATCTAGCTCCTCTGTACATATGCACATACTGACAAAGATAACCGTAACACACGGAGAAAACAACAACAGCAAATCCTTGACTGAGTTTTTGGTATCGTAGAATATGGAGCATCTTCAATGGTCTTTGGAGCCAATCAGGATTTTGATTTTATCGTCACCAGTACTGAGTATGCCACTACATTGTATGTATCACAAATTGGCAAAGGTGTATTTAAGTCTATTTCAGAAATTAGTGGGAATTCTCCCCTAACCCCAAGCCAAAACCATTCACTGATTTTTGTGATTGAGTCTGTTCTGAAATTCTTCCAGAAGGAGGTACACATGCTCCCCAGCACCACTCTCTCCACTGCTGCTGGCCCAAATGACTGCTACTTAACAAGAGCATCCTATACCTGGAGACTTCTTTCATCTGTTTGCAATGGGCAGAAAGCAGACAAGCAGACATCACTGAGCTAGATCTCCAATCCTTCAGCCTGGCCTTGAACCCACTCTGTGGCCCAAGGGGGAGTTGAATTTATGATCCCCATGCCTTCTAACTGCCGGTAATTAAAGCTCTGCACCATAATGCTCAGCCTTTTTCCTTTAGTGCCCATTAAAAAAGTCCAAGTTTTCTTGTGCAGGTGAGGGGTGAGGGGGGCGATATGTGTACACGTGTATGAAGACCAGAGGTCATTATCAACCTTGTTTTCCAAGACAGAGACAGGGTCTCCTATTGGTCTGCATCTCAGCAATGAGGCTACAGCTGCCCAGCAAACCCCAGAGGTTTGTTTTTCTCTGCCTCCCAAGTACTGAGATTACAATGAACACTATAATATCCATTTTCCTTACCAGGGTCCTGGGATCAAACTCAGATCCTCATGGTTTCAAGACAAACACTTAGCAGCTGAACTGCTGTCTGGTCCCTTGATAAAAAAAAAAAAATTTTTAACAGAGTTGAGGGTATCTCTAAGATACCTACCTAGTGCTGTCTTTTTGTCTTACTGGTCAAGCATACCTTGATGGTCAAGGACTAAGCAAATCCTTGGGACTTTCTAGAGAATGAGAAACCAAAACAATAAAGCCTTCCTTCACAGTAGGAAGGGTCTGAATTCATCTTGGTACGAGTGGTACTGAGCAGTTCCGCTGTTTGTCTTAAAGAAGAGGCAAGAGATGCCGGGCGATGGTGGCGCATGCCTTTAATCCCAGCACTCGGAAGGCAGAGGGCAGGAGGATCTCTGTGAGTTCGAGGCCAACTTGGTCTACAAGAGCTAGGTCCAGGACAGGCTCTAAAATTAAAGAGAAACCCTGTCTTGAAAAGCAAAAAAAAAAAAGAAGAGGCAAGAGGTGTTTGAAACCAACACTTGGCACCAATGAAAATGTAAGTAGGGCCAGGTGACAGTGGAAGTAATTATCTGCCTTGTGGAGGATG
Source organism: Bramus lutescens (assembly GCA_001685075.1). NCBI lineage: Eukaryota > Metazoa > Chordata > Mammalia > Rodentia > Cricetidae > Bramus > Bramus lutescens. Next base: position 45,996 of record LOEQ01003977.1, read on the forward strand.
TAGCTGGGTGATAGCACCTGCCTTGCCAGGTGAGGCCCCCAGGTAGACCACCAGCACCCCCGAAACAAAACAGAACGAACTAAAAACAACAAAGGGATAGTTTCCCCCAAACAACAACAACATACCAAAAAACAGCACAGCTTCTCATTCTTATTTTTCCACAATAAATTTCCACAATTCCTCTCTAGGAGCCAAAGCAAGTGGAGCTCTTTAATGCTCAACTAAAGAACACTTGCACTCCCTGCCTTAGCGCTGGGAAGCAAACATCTAGCTGATAGGGACAGAAGAAACCTTTCCCTGTTTTGAAATTACATTATGGAGAAAGGCCACGTATTTAGCAAAGACACTGAATGGAAACTGAAGAGAGCCGCTGGTAACGCACGGCTCTCCTCTAACAACATCAGTGCTAACGTGGTTTTGTAAACATCCATACACAGAGCTACTGTCAAACAAGATAACACGGGTTTATATCATTATTTAAGACCAGAATTCCATATCGGGCTGCCCATATTTCAGGGCAGAAGGATTCCATTACTTGTCAAGCAAAACACATTACTCTTAGGAAATCAGGAAAGTTGACCTTGGCAAAGAGTTAGCGAAACCGTTCCCTCTTGACTTCCCTTCCACGCAGGGCGGCAGAGCGCACGTTTGCTGCTGCTCTGTGGCATCGTTTCACCAGGAGCTTGGGATATTTGGGCCAGAAGTGAGAAGAGAAGACAGAGTTCACACCAGCGTGGGGAAGCCCAAATTTAAGCTCCACCGAGTGTCACACCGTAAAGCACCTTCGAAGAAGGAGAATCATCCAGATGTTTGTAGAAAATGAGGCCCCGACCCTTTATGATTTCCCTTGGTCTTCCTCAGTTCTGCTTCTTTCCCATAAAGAGACAAATTTAAAAATGCATTTGTTCTTTGACAGAACTCCAAATCCCGGTAGCTCTTGCCCACGGTATTGACATGTTGCCTTGAAAAGTTTCTCTCAGGTAGCATGACCACTGTTTTTGTACTAAGCAGCAACCAAGCGTTTCATTTTCTAAAGTCTAAGCAAAATTGGGTCTTTGTCTATGGAGTTCTCATGCCAGGCTCCATAGACTTACTTATCCTAATTTTTTTTCCTGCTCTTCTCTCTCCAGCTCCCAAGTCTGCTATTGTTCTTGATATTATTAGCACTTTGTATGATGATGATAACATAGAAAAGAAATGCTTTTGAGGACTGCTACAATGTTTGAAGCAATTGACATGCTATGTAATCAATCTCCTTGGCAACAACACCCATTAGAAAATTCCTCTATCCACAGTTATCAGTAAAGAAAGTAAGTCTGAATGAAACCCCTAGCTTAATAGGAAGCTATCAATTGTATCTTGATTATCATTCCCCATATTTTATGTTATTAATGATGAGAAATCTAAGTATTCAGAACCACCATGTAGCTAGAGATCATCTCTCCTGTTGAAAGAAAAAAAATAACTAATTGAAAAATGCAATAGGATTTTTGTGCTGAGTACCCTTCTACTTTATGAATCTACCTAAAACCTTCCATAAAGCTGCTGCATCTTTTTGGATTTACTGAGAAATGAGTCAGCAAAGATTACAGGAAATCACCCAGAGATTATACAGTAAGAACGGTAAATTGTCAACAATGCAAAAAATAGAAGATGAAAACAGAAGGTTCTTTTTTTTTTCAAAATTGCAAACTAAATCTGTGTTGGAGGGTGAATGTGCCTATCTGTGCATGAAAACCTGCTATGAAATGACTGGTTCGAGGTTTTATCAATGGTGAGCAAGTGCCTCCGCTTCTAAATAATCAGCAAGGATCACTGGCGATAAAAGCAACCAAGGCAATTGGTACTGATTGCTGTGGTGGAGGCATTTGATAAAGGGACCTCATAAGCAGCAGTGGCCACAGGCAGCTCACTTAGCCTTGGGAAACAGAGACCCAGACTGTATCTCTAAGAGGTTATGTTCAGTAATGGTTTAGCATTGACCCAGCAGTTCCTGCCTTTGATGATCTCCCTGGCTGAAATTTCCTCTACCCCAATATTTAAATAAGATTTTAAAAATGTTTATGTGCAAAAATCCCCTCCCTTCCCCTACCTCAGAGTCCCTCACCACTCGTGAAACCCCACCTGGCCTCTCTTTATCGGTTTCATAGTTCAAGGCCGAATGACCTGATAAGGTCAAGAGCTCTTGGGATGAAGCCCAAGCCTTGCTCTTGGTCATCTCACACCATATATACTTTGCCATACAAATCCAAGGCACAAGAACTAAGACCGTCTGGTATTACCACCGTTTGAAGATCACCGAGGAAGAGGAATGTAGACTAGAGAGAAAAAGATCCTCGTCTGGCCGTCTTCTGCCTGGGCCTTGCATGGGGGCCCAAGAAAGCTAGCTAAACAGCCAATCAACTATTAGCGAATCTATTTTTGTGTTTCACAGACTCTGGTTTAATTTTCTTATTTCAGGTGTCTTTTAAATTTTGCTTCAATATTTGCTCTCAGTCTTATTAATTCAAAATCTTGCTTAAATGAATATTTCCTAAACAAGCAGTCAAGTAGGTTGCCCCAGGGCAACAATATCTCTCCAAGCCCAGAAAAAGTCTCTCCTGCTTACAATGGACTCTCCTTCAATAAAGGGAAAGGTTTCTGTCAAAACTTCAATCCAAGTCAAGGAGAAAGTGCATGCCACGATTGCAATGCAATCCCCTGGCCTCTGTCACATTGCATTTCCTTCTCCTCTTTCTGATTCTGGCTCAGTCATACACATGCCCATCTATTTCACCTCATTCAGCCACCGATCTGGAGTTCTACTGATGCAAATATTCTTACCACACGTCTTGAGAAAACTGGGAGATTTCAGATATGATGAAGATATTCTCTCTTAAGATTTAAAGTGAAGAAGATGGGCTGGAAATACGGTGGCTCAATGGCTCAGGGTTTGCCTACCACGTGTAAGGCTCTTAACAAAAGCTAAAGCCAAGCAGGAGCAATGTTGAAGCCGCCAACAAAAACGCTACGCAATGAGAGGAAGTGGGCCATGGCAAGCAGTGGGAAGAAGCGTGAAAGGAAGAAGGACCCAGTAAGACCCCACTCAGGGAAGCATAATGATTAGGCTGTGTCAAAGAAATAAGGCTGGGAACACACCTCTAACCCCAACACTTTGGGTGGGAGAGGAAGGGAGGCTTTTGCGAGTTTAAGCTCACCTGGTTCACATAGTAAGTTCTGGGACAGTAGGGGCTACATAGTGAGAACTCTGTCAAAAAGGTAAAAAAATGGGGGGGGAATAAAAGAAAAAGAAGCAAAATGCTTTCATAATTAGGGGGTCAATAAATAAAAGTGGATTGAGTTCAGAGGATACGTGGGAGTGAAGGAGAGGGCTTCTGCTTCAAGCTGTGGGCTGGCTTTCATGGCAGTTCCTGTTAGCTGTTCCACCCAGGCAACTTACAGGGTCATGGTGGACAGGCTATCTTCCCTATTTAAAAAAATCAAGAACCTGTGTAGTTTTCAGCATTGCTAAGTGGTTAAAACAACCACAAAACTCCTCAGTCTATTACTCTTGACTAGACAAGTTGAGGCCACATCCAGATATTCATGCTTCCGCAACAGCTCCAAGATCAGTTTGCAAAAGAGCTAGGTTGTGAGACAAAACTCAAAAAAAAAGTCGCAGAATCAAAGAAAACACCCTGATCTAGCAAGTTTTGTGTCAAAGATTTTTTTTTTCTGGTAACATATATTAACTTTTCTAATCAATCTGATGGAGAACCTTTAAAATAAATTAAAACCATACACATATTTCAAAGTAAAGGTGGGGGAGGTAGAAGGATAGGCTCTATTTTTATACCTGCTGGTTTGAGTACAAATAAGCTTTACAAATTCTGGAGAAAGGCATTTTTGGAATTAAGATGCACATTTTTAGCTGACAGTCATTGCAGGTCTCTGGCTCCTGAAAGCAGGCTCAGCTGCGCCTCCCCACCCCCGTATAATGACCTAAAAACTAAGCATGCAGATTCCATAAGAATCTCAAGTTAGACAAACAACAAAGCACTTATCCACATGAGAGGATTTGCTCGTTAACTGATCCCACAAAGGTAAATAACAAATTTAAAATCCCACAAATTAACTGCTAATGACTGGTTATTCGTGTGAGGCTCACACAGTAGTAAAATGTACAAAATGATTCCACTACAGATCATCAGCTGCTGGTCAGACATTTCTGACTAGGATGGATTACGTGATTAAGGGGGCGTCGTTTGCCCGCAATGTGGCTTTAGACTTCAACTCTGAAGGAGCATTTCAATTCTGTGGTTCTAAACATCATTGCTATAATGTACGGAAGTGAGGCTGTCCACAGACATATTTAACTAAAGCAAAACAGTCCTCCCTTTTTTCTGCTACAATGATGCGTGCCAGGGCTACACATTCCTGGGGGACCAATGTCATGCTGGATGTACTAGAGAATAAAAGCCTTTGGAAATGATATAGGTTTCAAGTCCTTTGACTAATTCCACTGGGGTCATTCAAGAGCTTGGATGGGGGAGGTGAGGGCAATGGGAGAAAGGAGGCAGCTATCACTGCTGTTGTAATTACTACATTCCCTATGGTATGAGATGCTAAAAATGAATGTTTCCTCCCTTACAAGGATAGAGACCTTCCTTGCTGCAAAGCTATTAGCATATATAATGCACTTGTCTGGAAATCATGGCTTCTCTGTCATTCTTGGGAGACCTTTAGGGACCTGGGTTATTGTATAGCTCTGAATTATAGCGAATGCATAATTTGCAGTCCTCCCGTTCCCAGCTTATTTCAAAGAGGCAGTTTAAGCAATTTCACCTGTATTTATGGCTCAGTTCCCCCTCCCCCAAGAAATTAAAGTGTTTATATTATCTTAAGTCTATACATCTTTTTTTGTTTGCAAACTTACAACTGAAAAAACATGTTAGGGTATTTCCTCAATGCCGCTACCTGTGAGGAAATAGCTGATAATTTAAAACCGAATCCTAGAAATCCGTTAACACTCCTTTCAACACAAATAAACAAGCCTCTCAGAAAGTCAAAACAGATAAGGCTCCTGAGCAGCTTACGTGATCCTACAGCACATAGAGTCACAAGAAAATAAATGGTACTAATTTATACCTTCTGTGCAGACATTTCCCGCCTTAGTTTAGAGGCAGGAATGGCACCTCAGCAGAGGCTCCGTGTTTTTCTGATTTCACTTCTTTCATCCTCAGAGTGGAGTAAAACAAGAGACGCTACTTCCCATCTTCGGGTTTATTTCAATCAATGTCAATTTAACATACTTTAAATAGTCTGTATAATTTTAAATGAAAGGGCCATTCTGATGTTAATCTGGATCAATCTTCCAAACATATGATTCTGGGTTTTTAAAAGGGGCCCACTGGAGGGGCAAAAAAAAAAAAATTCGCTTGTTTTTTCGTAGCCGAGGCTGTCCAATTCACATTTAACCTACTTACATGAAAAGGGAACTGCTTTGGTTAAGAATAACTCGCGCACGCTCAGGTTCAAGCTAGGCAGGCAAGCCAGTGTATTAGTGGGGAAGCAGCAAACAGCAGCTCCTTTCACAGGAGCAGAAGAAATCTGTATTTATTTAAAATAGTTGGCACAAATCCTCATTTCAATTAAATCACATTTGATAGAATAACCTTTCCATAATTAAGAACATGCAAAAAGTCATTTTTCCTCCAAAGTGGTAGCAAAAAAATAATCACAGTAGCTTAAAATGGGCAAGGGAGTAAGATAATTGTTAAGAACAAATGTGACTAATTTGGGTTACAATTGCACATTAGTTCAGCGGTTTTCGGTGATTCAGAGGCCATTGTCATCCTCTGTTGCTAAGTAAAGTTAATATAAATAGGCACCAAGTTTTGTTATTGATGCTTTTTTACAGGAAGTAACAGTACAAGTTCATATCTTGTATTTTTATTGTTGGTATATTACAGTGGTAGAATGTTATCTTAGGTGAGATTAAAACAACTTGATCTAACCTCTTCCTTTTACAAATGAGGAACCTGAGAGGCGGAAATGTTAAATGCCTCGTTCTTAATCAGTTAGCTAGTTAGAACCTGCTCTGGCACTGGGCAGTTTCCACTGCACAACTCTGGCAGCATGGAAAGAGCCATAGCTCACAGAAGCCAGAAGAAAACCAACAGAAGAGCACACCATCTACGTGAACTATGGGGAAATGAAATTCCATTTCAAGTCTGTTCCACCTCTCCCACTCCTGCTTCCTCCTGAAAACTCACATGTGAGCCCACATTCACATTACAAGGAGAACAAAGATTATCCCATAAATCAGATGAAGGCTCACACATGGACAAAGCCAGTAAATGAATTACATGTCCAATAACTACCAAGGATAGTCTGAATGAGAACTTACAAAATATTCCATGAATAAAAAATACCCCACTAGCTGAATCCTTCCAGGTAGACAATGGATTGGGAAACCAGTCCAATGATCAAGTCATTAGGAAAGGGACACAGGGAAAGAGGAGGGACATTTAAATGAGGAGGCAAAGTATACCAAACCACATGGAAAACAGATCTGCCCCTTCCTTCTTGGATATTGCTGAATGTGGAGAGTGCAAAGCACGATATGACCTACTGGTGCCAAATAAAGTTTCCATCATTCAGAAATGACTTACAATAGTCTTATACATGTGCAGCCGAAGAGCTTAATGAACAAGTACGTCATGGTGAAGCCTAGACAAGCTGTACCAAAGGAACAGTGCTGCGCTTTCATGAGCTTCCTTCTCCATTATTAGGGCACATTCAAGCACACATGAGTGAAACCATCGCACAACAGTTGCTTGTTCCGAACAGATCTATCATAGATTAACTGTTCTTGCAATCTTCACTAGCTGTAGCACACATGTGCACTCACCACATGTGTGCACACACACCAATAATCAAATAACAACTACATGTTGAATCCCATCATGCTGAATATTTGCAACAATGACTAACACTAAGTAAGGAGTGGCTGCCTCCTCTGCTACCCAGTTTACATGTCTTACAGCACTTTAAATATATCTTGCAAATTCTTTGTACTGAAAAGATTCCCCAAGATTATTTTTGACCAACCTCTTACCTTTGTTGCCCTTGGTAGTGTTCAATCCCGAATACCGTCTGGAGGCTGTTTAGATTCAGAGGGACTTGACTACTGCTAAGGAAAAAAAGCAAACAAAATTTCTCCCCAAGAGTCTAATTTGCAAATTAATTTCCTTGTTCACTGTCAGTTACTTTCAGCTTACAAGCTGAAGGGTCAACCTCATTATGAAAAAAAGCTTATTATGACTAAAATGCAACAAAATCGAATCTTAAAAAAAATGCTCAACATTTCAGAGGCTCCAACCCAAAGCAAGTAACTATATCAATATTATGCAAAGCATGTTCCAGAGAACACTAATGTGTTGGGGTTATTAATAGATACAGGGGTAAAAGAGGGGGGCTTTGGAAAACATTGAGGTATGGACCAAAATAAACAAGGCCTTTTGGGCAGCTCTTGGGACTTTGCATCCTAGTGCAGATCCAGAAATGGGAGATGGTAGAAAAGAAGCAATGTTACCACTTTTAACTTTGAAATAAATTGAAAATACAGAAAAACAAATTCTCTAGAACTCTTTCTGTACACTAAAAACAAAGAAAACAAGCAAACAAAAAACCAAAGATAGACCCTAACCATTAGCTCAATTTAAAATCTAGCTACAGGATAGGTTGTGGCTCAGTGGTAACACTTGTCAACCTTGCTTATGTGCAAAGCCTTCAACTTGACCCCCTGCACAGCAAAACAAATAAAAATTTTAAATCCACTATAATAAAAAGCATAGCACATTGATGTAGGAGGGTCATTTGTCTATGTGTTACTTTCATTGGTTAATAAAGA
>LOEQ01003977.1:58052-100609 GCA_001685075.1 Bramus lutescens
GTAAGCCACAGCCTTGTGGCAATACACAGATTAATAGAAATGGGTTAAATTAATATGTAAGAGTTAGCTATTAAGAAGCTAGAACTAACAAACCAAGCAGTGATTTAAAGAATATAGTTTCTGTGTGATTGTTTCGGGTCTGAGCTGCTGGGTAGCCAGGAAACAAATGAGCGGTCATCCTACAATACCCAGCCAAGCTGACTGTAGTACATAGATTACAACCACAACATTACACTACTGTCTGCCCTGAAAAACTTCACACAGAGTGCCTCTAAACCCAGCGGAGGCGTGTGAAGCCATTGTAGGGTCTGTGAGGCAAGGTGGGTAAATTTCATGGAAGGAGGGATGTAGAGGAGTTCAGGAGAATGATCTAGGTAGAGCATGGAGAAGACATCTGCATCATAGATGTTTGCATGTGTGTTCAGATAATGGGTTCACACATGAAGATTCCAGGGCATTCTTCCTCTATAGGAGCTCTTGGAAAGCAGAGGTAGGGCCGGGGAGCCTGCATGCCAGCAAATGGAGTCAATGACAGAGGACTGAATGTTTGTGGACCCAGTGCAAAACAACACGGTAGACTGAAGTATCAGCAGTAAAAGCAATCAGGAGTGGTAAGCAAGCTGAAAAATTGTTCATTACCATGGAGGCATTAACCATCTACTAGATTTGTTGGTTGGTATTTATTATTATTATTATTATTATTATTATTATTATTATTATTACTATTATTATTATTATTATTATGCTTTTTTATTAATTTGAGATAGGGCTGCCTCAAACTCATCATGCAGTTGAAAATGGCCTTGAACTCTTTGATCCTCCTGCCTCAGCCTCTCAGTACTAGGATTGCATGTCTCTGCCATCATAACCTATTATCATTGGCTTATGGAGGTACTCAATAATGAAAGACTATAATCCGTCCTAGGACCTAGCTTGGGTTTACTGTTGATGGATGTAATTCTCCACATTAGCAATTACAGTGGAGAAACCAGCTGGACTGGGGAAAGGTGCTATGTTTGAATCTTGTGTTTTAAGATACAAGTTCTTCAAATGCAGATGCCTGTTGAATATGAAGCTTTAGAAGTGAGGTGTAGAAAGAATATCAGAGGCATCAGTTATACACAGCAGTTGAAGCCACTCGTTTGGGACCAATCACCATGGAAAACAACAGTTTCCAGAAAAGAAACCCCGAAGTGAACCCTGGGAAAGACTGGCATTTTATAACAGTGGCCAAGAACCAGACAGCTGACAGAACAGACCCTGATTTTGAGTGAGATGAGATTGGTTCACTGAGCTAAGAGGTCCTCCAAAGATAAGGAAACTGGGAAGAAAAATCTAGAAAGATGAAAGACACACCTACAATGCATGGCACAGTGGGTAAATCCCAGCAGGGAAGGGTTTCAAAAGCAAGCATCCAGTGCACTTGGTGACGTGAAGATCACTGTTGACCTCTGTGAATGACAGGGGCCAAAAGATCTGTAGGGCAATGAAGAGTCAACCAGGGAAAGGCATAGCTCCATGAGCACCCGACCTTTCCAATGCTTGGAGGGAAAGAGAAAAAGAAAAAAGAGATAGAAGAGTTCAAGAGGCAGCTCAGTTCCTGTCCCTGTAGTTTCAAGATTAAAGGGACAAGCACACACGTGTGTGATGAGTGATAAGAACATGCAGAGACCAAAGCTGGAGACACAGGCAGGAGAACACTGGCAGACTGACCAAAGTTCCCACCAATGAGAAAAGTGGCTTCCTGGTGCCGCGGTAAAGATGCCGACCAAAAGCACCCAGGGAGGAAACCCCTGTCCCAGTCTGTGACAGAGAGCATCAGCTCTGGCTAGGCCGGTGCACAGAGCAGCAACTTCAGCAGAGACCATGAAGGGATGCTGCATGTTGCCTTACTGGTCGGTTCACCTTCACCTACCCTTTTCCTACCTCCAAGGGCCACCTACCTGTCCAGGGGTGGTGCCATTGACAGTGGGCTGTACCCTTCCACATCAGTAGCTAATTAAGGGGGAGAAAAGTTCCACAGCTTTGCTTATAAGCAATCTGGTGGAGTCCTCTTCTCAAGGTTCCCTCTTTCCAAATGACTGATTTGTGTCAGGTTGACAAAAACTAGGCAGCACAGAAGGACACTTCTACCCAAGGTGGAAGAGCATCAGGAGAGGATAAACACTGGTGTGGAAAGACAGGATGAGGTGTGTGGTTCACACAGTAACCTTATTTCTCATGAAGCATGGTTGGGGCCCTTTGGGATCATGATGAGTTGAACGTGGAGCCAGTTTTGAAAAGGGATAAAGATGTGCAGTTAATTTGGAAGGGAATCAGAGAAGGAAGATGCCGTCACATGATTGAATAGTAAGCAAAGGTTTGAAGCCTTATAATGAAAGTTAATTGCAGATAAAGCTAGAATATCTTTCAACATAGAGAGCTGTTCCCAAGCTCTCGCATGGGGATACAGCCACATATGGGAACCACTAACAACCACCTACCAATTTCAACTTCTTAGACACATACACACATACATACACATGTGTGTATATATGGATGTATTTCTATGTATATATACAAATACACACACACACACATACACACATCCATATCCTTCATTCCTTTCGATGATTATAGGAAAAGCCACAGATGTGGCAATAGCTTGTAAAGGGAAGGCAAGTCTCATGTCTAATCCACTGGGAAGAGTGGAGCAAACCACTCTGGTCTCGGGGTTGCTACTCAGTGCACTCGTGAGTGGAAACACTCCCTCAGTTTCATGTGTAGTGAAACACGTCAGCTGCTTAGGTCTTGCAAACAGAGCAGTTTGCAAAGCTTCCTGTGCCGCACTCCAGTCGATATCTTTCCCCCTCAGAGAGAGGATGCTCCACTCTCAATTAATTGCTCAGTTATCAAGTTCCAATAGCAGCTGGCTTTAGTTCTGCTTTAATTGAAAAGATGCTGCAGTTGTAAGAAAACGGTATTAAAAAGCTGTTTAGACTATACAGGAAAGCAAGTGATTGAGATTAGAGACAGACCAAAATCCCTCGAAAGGAGAGCGCCAAACACTGTGCAAATGTCCAACTAGGGAAACAAGAGTGAGCGGCCACATAAGCTATGTCCTATGAGATGCATCCAGAAAGTGGGCTGGGACTTGGTATGCAGAGGCTTGTCGCCCAGGCATCTGTTGCACAGTCTGTGGATCTACTGATGGATTCGGTCAAATCGTTTACACTGTCATGCTGTGGTCCAGTTGTGAGGAACAACGGCCTATGAAGACCAATCTGGACAATTTAGGAACTTAAAATCCCAGATGTTCTGTACCTCATCTTTTTTTTTTTTAATTTTCATGTAACATCTTCAAGTGGAGTAGTATGTGAGACTCAGATAATTTTGTGATATGATTGAAAGTGAGAATAAATAAGTAAAAAAACGGGCTTTCTTTTCTTTGTTTTGTTTTGTTTTTAAGAGAACAGAGTTTCTCTCTGGGTTTTTAGATTCTTCCTTGAACCCAGCCTCCTAGCAAGCATCAGGTTATCAGACAGGTGTTTGTTGTTCGTGTAGATGATTACCGGGTTGAAATCCGCTGTTCAAGGATCCAGGTTTCTTTTCTCATAAGTGCATGAAAAAATAGATCTGTATACTGTCCAAAGATAAAAGCAAGATTTCTGCATTGCTAATCAATGCAAAAATGACTGTTAGGATTATATCATTTCTTGACTGACAAGTCATACACAGGTATTTTTAAAAATGATGCAATGACGTCACTTCATACAGTGCCCCTCTGAGTTTCTTTTACTTTTCTAAGCACTTAGGAGAGGTTTGCCAGTGATGGACTCTAGTAGATCAATAGTGTCTACCAGAAACACAGGAGGAAGCCAGCTAAAAATTAAGGCCTGTGGAAGATGATACTTAATTGCCAGGCGGTGGTGACACACCTTTAATCCCAGCACTTGGAAGGCAGAAGCAGGTGGATCTCTGTGAGTTCAAGGGCAGCCTGGTCTACAAAGAGAGTTCAAGGATAGCCAGGGCTATTACATGGAGAAACCCTATCTCAACATAAAACAAAAAAACAAAATGAACAACAGAAAAGGAGATGACTCTTCAGGGCCAAGGCTGTCTGTCACAAAGAGGCAGAATATATGTCTGACACAAGGTCCTGAGTTCAATTCCAGAAGATATCTGGCAAATCATCAGCAAATTGCCCAGGGACTTGGTNNNNCCCCCCCGTTCTGCACAGAGCCACAGAGGTACTTACTGCACAAATGTAAAGATACAAAAGCCTATGTAGACCATGATACCATCTTTCCTAGCTATCACATTTTAGGTTTGAAAACATGACAAAGTGTTCTTGTAATTTCCTACTTAATATTATTTGCAATTCTTCCATTTTTGTGTCACAGTTATGTCAAATGCCCTGAATTTAATATTATTTTAAACAAAAAAAATCTATTACTGCAAACATCTAAAAGCCTGTAGCAATTTTATTTTCTGTTCACATTTTCATTAAACCTTCCTATTACGTTTTGCTTGGCATTTACTTAGCTCCATTGTTGAAATCAAATGCACATATTTAAAAAGCCAGCTATCTATGTAATTATACTAACTACACTAAAAATTTGAGTAGGTAGCTACTTAAAAATAATTTTATCAGCCAGCAGCTCACCTTTTATGGCTCTCTTCTAAATGCTTAGGGAGATCATGGTTACTATGGGGTTAAAGATGAACCATTGCCCCTTGACCGTCCATCTTTTTACTTCGCTTTATTTTATGTTGCTTTACTTTATTTAATTTTTATGGCATGCTGGAAATGACCCTAATAACCTCCTCCATGTAAGCACATGCAGAAGAAAAATGATTCTGCAAACATGAAAAGGCTGTTGAGCCACAACTTAGTCCTGGGTGTGCTTTTGGATGGAACTCATCCCCGTGCAGTGACAAACAGGAGGCACATTCTGAACTAAAGCTTCAAACGCCCAAAGCCTTCAAAGTGGCACCTACAAGCATGTACAGCATTCTAGTGAGCTATCATTTTAGAAGAAGGTTGAAGCATCTTAGACATCAGCATCTGATGACTTTCCCAAGACTGTACCACAATTGTGACTCACAACTTCATCAAATCCTCTTGCTGTGTCATAGCAACCCTGAGAAAAGCCTGAAATCAAAAAGGAGAAGGAAAGAACCCGAGCATAATAGCAATACCATGTATCATATGGGTATATGTTGTGTACGTATGTATATGTTTGCAAAACCACTCTACATACACTGCTTAAAATCATTAGCTATTAGGCCTCATGGAGATAGCAGATCTTGATCAGCATCTTTACAATCCATTTTACAGCACACACAGTATTATTATTTTACTGTTATCTTAACTTCAACTATTTCAGCCAGCAATTCGGACTCCGCAGTTACAGACCTGCTTCCTGGCAGGAATTCTGTTCCTGCAGGCACCAGCTCTGCCACTGCCGCTAAAGTTGGCTTTAACTAAATCTCTGTCATTCTATTTATCAATATGACTTGAGATTCAAAGGCTGGGTTGAAAACCTGCTAGCTCAGAGAGGATGAGTAGCAACCAGCTAACCTTTTCTCCCTGCTGGCATCTCTGGGGGAAAAAAAAAGTGCTTCTGGTCCTTCACACCAAAAAAAGTTTTTACCACTCCAAACCCCCCTTTGTCTCTGTCTGTTTATGTCTTTCAGGTGGCCTCTGATGCTCTGGGGTTACTTTCCATCAATGAGTTGCTAACTCAGCATCCCGACCCAAGGTTAATTTTATTTATTTACTGCCAATGCAAACTCAGGGTTCACGGTGTGATCGAATATCCCCCAACATTTTACTTTCAGTTTTTCTATAACAAAAATCGAGCGCTACAGATATTATTAGTGGATACTTTTCCCAGAAGAGCAAACACAAACCTATGAGCTGGAGAAGAATGTTCATGGTCTCTATAAAACCATGGAAAGGAATCTGGGTCTTCCTTTGGACAGAGTTGAAAGACACAACTTGAATAGTATTAGCTACACCCCCCTTGAAGTCATCTAATATGCTCAGTATTCCCTCTGTCCTCTGGTGGACCCCAAAATGCACTTATGAGTTGTGACTGGGCCATCCTTACAGAGCCCTTCACCTTTTTTGTTTGTTTGTTTGTTTTTTGAGATAGGGTTTCTCTGTATTATAGTCCTGTAGTCCTGGAAGTCCTGGAACTAGCTCTTATAGACCAGGTTGGCCATGAACTCACAGAGATCCACCTGCCTCTGCCTCACGAGTGCTGGGATTAAAGGTGTGCACCACCATTGCCTGGCTACAAGGCCCTTCATTTTAATTACTATTGCAGTAAGTCCAGAAGGACACACCAATATCATCACACACAGATGAAGCATTGGTTTTCAAAACTTGCAAACCATGCTCCCATTTTCACTCTTTCCTTGATAGTTATATAGTTTGGATTTTTAAAACTTTCATTGTTCAGATGATAGTTTCAAATTGTCTCTTTAAACCATTGTACTAACCATTGCCAGAGAATAAATAACTTTGGGCAGCCATTTAATTTCTCTTTTTTTTCCAACAACAAATCTGCCTGCCAACATGCTGTCTGCCGACTCTCTGCACTAGCCTCTCTGAAGCATCCACCAACCAAACAAACAAACAAACAAAGGCAAAGAATTGCATTCTCCACTACAGCTGGGTGGTTACAAGCTAGGTGCTAAGTAGTAAAGGCAACTCCTACAGAAGTTCAATACATTTACACGTTAGTCCACAGTTGAGTTATGGGAATGGGGTGAAGAAGCAAGTATACTAAGTGAAGCTTCTCCCTGATCACTGATGGGTTTGTAAGTATTTGTCTGTCACATGTGTTCTAAAATACCCAGATGGCTCCACACGAAAAAGGCCTGCCTCTGGAGGAAAGTGTGGCTGCACCCGGCACAGGGCTTTCTGCAGTGACTGCAGAAAAGAAACAGATTGTGATGCAGGGAGCTACGGTCATCTGCTGGTTTGTGGTCCATAACCCACTCTGCCGACAGGAACTGCAGAGAAAGGGTCTGTTAGGCACACAACCAGGAGGTGGTAACCACCAAGACAGGAAATTGGGCATAGTCCAATCTGGTAAAAGGCAATTCATTAGTAAGATAAAGAAAAGGGTGGAACCTGAATTTTATCCTGAAAGTTCTGGAGAACAGAGATGCTAGAGCCAAAACTGGAAAAGGAGGCAGTTGATAAACGTTTTCTTGGATATGTAAACCAAAAACACCTAGGGTGGAATTCTGAGCATATATTCTCAAAATAGGAGCCATGGCATATGGAAGGCCCCGAGCTGAAGGGATTTGAGAGACCCACGGTATGAGAGTCTACTGGGGGAGATATATGACCCAGACCAGGAGGAAAGGGTTGGTTGTTCTTCCTTCTAAACACAGAAAGAAGCTGAAGTAGAACCTAAATTAATATTCCTTTTGTCCACAACACAAAGCTCTTAGCGCCTTCTCTGCAGGATCCATCCAAACTGGGATGAAAACCCACAAATTTACTTGCAGGCTGAGGTGTCCATTGCCTTATGGAGACGGTGATGTCATACAAAACTCTAGATTCACTGCATGCTTTCTTTCTTGTAAGCTCTTTTCCCAGCAGAAAGCCCAAAAGGATAGAAGGAAAATTGTTGTTCCTCTTGACAACTATAGAAGTCAGCAGCTTGGAGTCAGAGCTACAAGTATGACTACAGTTTTATATCCACCTTAGTAATGAGGGCCCGGAAAGGAAGGGAGCAGGTAGGAGGACGGGGCAACCAAGAGCTTGTCAAGCCTGGATGATGCTTGAGGGAATCCACAGAAGGGGGCAAGACAAAAGCAAAGAGATGGGGAGAAACTATACACCAAGAGAAAAGAAAGTTCCAAGAACGGGCCAGCCACACCCACTGCGTGATGTACATCCATGAGAATCCACGGAGGACAACGCTGTTTCCTTAAGAGCTGGAAGAAGCCAGTGCATTCTTCTGAGACACAGGCTAAGAGGGGTGACGGGGTGCTTAGAGAAGTTTAGTAACAGTCATCCAGCATTGCAAACTAAGGTAACCCACTGAACATAGCGCTGCAAGGAGGCCCTCCCTGCAAGGAGTTATCATACGGGGAGCCACATGGGAGCCGTAAGGACAGTTCATCATGTGGGCTTTGTCTAAAAATGCTGAGCAAGGATTGTACAATAGTGAAAATGGAGCCAAAGTGAACTTAACTATTTAGATTTTAAAAAGTAGTTTTGTAATAATGCCAACAAGATAGCACACACACACACACACACACACACACACACACACGTATCCCCAAATCTAAAAATCAAAGTCTAAAGTCCGTTCTATTTCTGGTCCCAACAAACATTCCAGGTAGACTGTTAAAGCATGTTTCCTGACTTTACACTTTATCAAAAATTTGGGAGGCAGAAAGAGACTGAATGACTGTAAGGTTTCTTCTGTGCTCTGTATGCTGTGGGAGGATCTGTAGCCCACAGTGTCAGCCCGCTGTTGATTTCACGAGGTTTCTGATGAAGCCTATCGCAAGGGGATGGCCACTAACACTAAATGACAAGTGTTAAGTGTTCCCACTGCAACTTACTGTTCATGACCATGGAAGGTCTTGCTCTCCTCTGCCTATGGCCAACCACTCTGCTTGCCAATAGGAGCTCTGCGTCTAAGCTGGAACTCAAGCTTCTCTCTTCCTTGGTGTGTCAGGAAATAATTCTCCTGGGTTTTATTTGTTTTGTTGTTGCTACTGTTGCTGTCTGGTTTACTAAAACCGGGCTTTGCTGTGTATCCTTGGCTGGCTCAAACTCATGACAATCCTTCTGCCTCGGGTCCTCAAAGACTGCCATTACAAAGGTGAATGAACAGTACTAGATTTCCTCACATTCTTGCGGCCACACGTCGGGTCAGAGTGTTTCTTCAGCTCATTTTCAGCAAGATATTTCTTTGCTCTAATTCTTGGGCCATGGGTAACATGAGATATATCAATGCACAAAACACTTGCTATTATTTGGTAAGATATGTGATCCTGCACCATTCCTATCTAGGTTCCAGAAAGATGTGGTGAAAGACTCAGACCTTTTCCACACTCTGCGCTTAAAAAAAATCTGACATTTTATTTACATGGTTAATACTGAATGAAGTTCGATACTCATTGATTCGTGCTTGTTTGCTAAAGGCTATGGTGTAGAAAATGTGCTATTAAAAGAAGGGAAATGTATTTGTTGGACTATAAAGAATAGAGGCAATTGAAAAAGCACTATATATGGAACGCTCTTCATTCCTTAATCATGGCAAGACAAATGTTAGACACAGTAAACAGAGATTAGTCATTTACCATGCAGGCCTGCTTGGGAAGCATGCACCAAAGCAGAGAGAAGATGAATCAACTTTACAAGCAAAGGAAAGAGGATGAAAAATCATGAAAATAAGCAAAAACCATTGTCCATGCCAACAGATAAATTCTGAAAAATATTAGCAATGTCACCAAAAGTCATTAAGCTCAGTTCTATTTGTATGATGCCCTAAGTCTGGGACACAACAGTCTTTAGGACCCATCTGATCCTGGCGATAATACAAAGACAGCAGGCATGTGGCTTGACCACGAGTATCCCTGCAGGACTACGGAGGTGAGTGTGAGTCACCACGCTGCAGAGAAGCCTGGACAGCAGCCTCGATGGTGGGCTTGCCGAAACAGTAACCCACGTAACCATTAAGTGCTATGTCGAAAGGTACACACGGAGGGATCTTTAGTGAGAACAATTTGGTTCTGTAGAAAGGAGGCTTGCAAGTTAATTCAGGATCAAAGCACAAACGAGATATCACAAGTCTAAGTACAGCCCCTACACATGACCCTCACAGTCCCTAAGCAATAGCTTCACGCACTTAAGCGTTCTGAACCAACGTGAAAGAAAAGGGCTCCATTCATTAACAACTTCAAGTCTCGGGTTTTAATCACGTGACTCAGAGCATCATTCATTATCAATGAAACGCAGCTCTTGAAAAAGTATCTTTACATGATGTCTAAGGAAAGCAGAATAAAATGCTTCTGATGGTATTGATCATGTTGCTTGTGAAAAACCCAATGACTGTGACCATCAGGCATCAATGGACAAAATTGAGGCAAAGGAATAACAGATATTCCATCCTGTTTTTAAAAGCTATCGGTAACGGGCAATGGGAGTTATTTGAAAAAATGCTGTGTGGCTCGCCTCTTATAGCTAGCCGCATACCATATCTTCACAAATACCATACCTATACAAAGGCATGTGGGTATTTCTCTTTTCTCTCAACTTAAATTAGACCACCAAATATTTAGAAAGAGGATAAAAGAAAAAACTGGTTTCCCATAGGACACGCCTGTCAAAAGTCTGTTTAATTTGGTCCTGTGAGCTGAATATCAGTTTAGTTTCCTGTCAACTAAAGCAGTAATTTAATCCATCCTGAAAGCATCTTTTGGTAACTGAAGCATCATTTTTGTATGTTTCACTGTAGTTTTGATCCTGTCCTGTTCTGTTTGGTGCTGTTCTGTAAGTCAGTCCATTTACTACTGATTTTTGGACGTTAGTTCAGTTTTATATCTTAATATCTAAAAAGTTCACCTGTTTGGTTTGGTTTCAATTTGGAAAACACTTACTATTCTTTTCTTTCTTTTTATTTCCTTCCAAATTGGTGAGTGACTAAGACCTTAGGGCTTGCTTTTCAATCATCTTCCAGGAAGACGTGGGGAGTCAATGAGCAGTCTTCAATGGGTCAGTCTGACTGAGGAGCAAACTTCCCACAAGCTTTAGCTCAGAGGCTACGATGGAGATGGCTTCCTTTGTGGACTGGGAGATCTACTTGGGATCTCAAGAGGCAGAACACTGCCCTACCACATAATAGGACAGCTATACCCATCATATGGTATTAGAGGACACAGTTCTATTAACCAATGCCCTATGCCGTTACATCTCTATCCTCTGCACACACTTCCAGCAGGCACTTATGAAGTGCCTTGCAGATGTGCACACATCGCTAATTGCTGTAATTGCTGAGGGGAATGGGCGTGGCATGGAATTTTCCCGACTGAAAGAGAAGCTGCTCTCCTTACCATGGGCCACACAAGTCTCAGAATATAGGCCTTTTACAAACTCCTTTTCAGGCAGGGAGCTGGCAAGTTTTTTCTTTTAATAGATCTTACTCGTGTATCTCAACACTTATGAAATTGTGTGGTTTCTTCATAAATGAAACCATAAAGCCTCATCTCTTTCTTTCCTTTATTCTGTAATTAGAGAGGAATCCAGTTTCAGTTCTATTCACTCAACCCCTTCATTGCTTCCCTTCTTTCTTTTCAACCGAATCCAGTGAGTCAGGTCTTCCCACTGAAGAGGCTATGTTTGAGTCTCTGTTGCTATAGATGGAGCCGGGATGGGGCTGGGGGCAGAGAAAGCTGACTCCAAGGGAGGACAGGCTTGCCTTTGTACCTTGATGGACAATCAACAGTATAACCAGGGAAAGGAATTCCCAGTCTAGTTGTCTTAATAGACTAAAGTTAGAGAAAGGGTAAGGCCTGGGACCTAAAGGGAGGAGAGTGGGGGGACTTTCCAGAGAAGTAGCATCAGTAAACTTTATGATTTTTCGTCTTGGAGCCCATGCTTCATTGCAATATTGATTTAAGCAAATTTCAAATCCCTATCTAAATGCTAGCTTCTCTGTTTAAAATATCCTTAGTTCTGTACACAGTGAGGGCAGGGGGATCTTCGTAATCAAACGGGTCTCTTTCCTATCAACAATTCAAATGATATTTTAAGAGTTATTCAGATATATTTGGTTATTAGACAGGTTTACTAGGAAAATAAAATCAAAATGAGTGCCTTGACATTTCAGTTTTTAAATCAACACTACAAGGAACGTTTATGGAGATGAAATATATTGGCAATATGAGGGCTTGGAAATAAATGTTATTAAGAAAGCTTAGCGAATGATTGTGTTTTATTTCCGGAGGGGAGAACAACAACAATTGAACTCTGCTCTTGTCTTCTGTTTCAACATCATGTCTCTGTCCCGCCTCCTCCTGTAATAAATATTCTCTTGCCAGTCCTGTTGCTGACAATAATGTAGGTGAACTCTGCACCGTGGACGTCTGTCATTATTAATGACCATGGGAGAGAGGAACAATAACTCACTCCATTAGGAACCAAAGGGATAAAATGCTGTCGGGATCTCCTTTTGCTTGCTTTTTTTCCCAAAGAATATTTTCATTTTTCTTTCTAAATCCACAAATAACATTAGTGGAGCAAAAACCCCTTCATATGCTCTTTCTTCAAGTTTGAACACTGTTAAAATGGCAGACACTTGTTGCAAGATGGATGCTAATTTACAATCATAAAACTACACTAGAAAGTTTTAAATACTATGCTACATGTAATGCTTATAATGCTTAGGGTACTAAATTTTTTATGGTCAGAACATTTTGTTACTTTTCCAAAGGCTTAAAAGATTTCCATATGGCCACAGAACAGAATGTTCTTTCTAAAATGCTTATTCCATTCATTTTGCCTCTAAGATACATATATATTTGTTTTAAAATGGGTCTTCTGGCACTTGTCACTGACTTATCAAAAAGCTTTAAACTGCTGTATTTTTATTGTGAAACTATATTGATGTGTTTTGTTTGAATCATGAAAGAACGCTTTACATTGTACTTTTTTAAATTATCAAGCTAGAAACAAAATGCTGTAGAGATACAAAACAAATATCCTTCACTCATGTCTTATAAAAACGGACAGACAATAACGTTCATGCCCCGGTGGAAATGGCCACAAAGTCTGTATTAGTCGCTTCTAAACTGTAGAGTGAGCACCATTCTGGANCACCCATTCGTGCGAATGAGCTATTTCCACGGACTCTCAAGTGCCAATGTCTTGTCAATTTTCAGCTTGCAGTGGGACTCTATCAATATCTCTCACATCTCCTCAGCCTCAGTGCTGATGAGATAGCGTCATGAGGGTTACTGTGGCTTAGTAGAAATGAACTTTTCCAGAATGTAAGACTTTAAGGTGTCAGTAAACTTGGAGGGATCACATAGGGCCATTGGGGGTTCACTGAGTGTTGTCTGCCTTCTTGCTGGCCTGGGCAGTGCTTTACAGTCTTACTGACAAAATTCTAGAAATGTCAGCTCTTGGCGATGGTACAATGTATATTGTTACTAGTAGCTTTAGTAGGGAATGTAACATTGGAAAATAAATTTGCCTTTCCACAGATTTCTAGAAGATAGTAAATTATTTGTAATTGTAACTCCAGGTCCTAAGTCTGCCTAAATGACAAACACAAAGACAATAAACACTGGCTCTCATCAAATATATTTGGTTGATTTGGAATTTGTAAGATGCCAAATCAACAATTTGAAATTTTTTTTCTGATTTCATTTTTTTTCTCTAATGAAAACACACTGAAGGGAGGCAGCAGTCTTTGTGCTGAGAGTGATTTTTGTTAACTGAATTAAATGTCCTATGTTTTTCTTAGTATTAAGGGAAGAAATGGGGTTGGGGGCACGAGGCTCAGGCTAAGTAAAAGGAGAGGCTGCTCTTCCGAACTCTTTCTTCCTTGAAGTCTGCTCCTAGGGGTGAACCCAACCCTCCCACCAAAGCCATAGAGGATAAAGCCATGGTTGCTATGGTTGCTTCTCGAGAGGTGGGTTGTTATGAGGAGCACAGTCTCCCGGTCCCCATCTCTTCCCCAGTCTCACCCTCTGCCCAAAGGTCCATACCCAGTCAGTAGAATCAGGCCAAGTAGTTCAATTGCTACTTCTCCGTGCCAACTTTGCTAGCCAGACCCCCATCCTGAGTATAATAAAGTCTGTATCAGAGAGCACATTCCTTGGCCTCACTTAACTTTTAACTATGGCTCAGAAAGAAGTTATCGACAAATGTTTCAGGGACATAAAAGTGTTCAATCCATCAAACTCCTCCAAATCAAATTAGCTTGAAATACTATCCTTGAAACTGCAAAAACATTGTGATACTAAATATTCAATATTATCAGTCAGGCAAATTGGCCTGGGTCAAATGGGCAAATCTAAAAAAATGAGATTGCTAAATTTCTTGGCCTGATAGCCTCGTAATAAATAATGTGTTTCTATTCAATCTGTACATTAAGTCTTTTATGTGGCCTTAAGGCACTATCTGATGGCCATGCCCATTACAGTGTAGCCATAGAAACTGACACATTTATTTCTTGGATTAGTGTGCCATTGAAAATATTAATATGAAGCAGTAAAAGGGGATTTAATCTAATCTACTGACGTGAGGATGAAGTTAGTAAAAGGTTGAGTGCCCCGGCAGGGAAGAGAAGATTATTCCAGCAGTAAGATGCCTGTTAGTGGTTAGAGAGATCAACTAAACAGCCTATGACTTATTCGGCACAGTTATTTTTAAATAGGCACCATCATACGCTGCGTGGAGCATGTTCTGCAGACTGAAGAATGCTTTGAAAATGAAATACATATTTTTAAGGATAGTGATAGCTAAACTGGACACCTTTTACTTCTGAGCACAAAGGGAACAGCACTCTTGTGACCAGCACCCAGGAAACACAGCGCCCATGCCCAGACTGGTTAAATGAATTGCATTTTGTTTTTCACTTAACGGCCTTTGTGTAACCCTTCCGTTTTGTCCAGGTTTAAAATGCAACCATCAAAAGGAGAGACATCATCAAGGAAGGCCAGCTGGGCTCAGAGAAAACAAAGCTAATCAACTTTATTCACGATTTTGTTAATTTCTCACTCAAGATTAGACCCTGATAAATATTCTTTAAATGGTGGGCCAGACCACCGCGTATGACACTGGTGCCCACTGACGATTCACAGGACACCAGCTCGGGTCCTCTGCTACTTGGCTGCAAAGTACATAAATTTCCAAGATATATTCTGACAGAGGAAGCATTGTTGAAGAGCAAAGCACAGCACTTTGTCCTTGAGATGTTAACATGGAATGCCATAAAGTATTCAAATAATAATTTACTCAATCTTTCAGGGTAATTAATTAAAAGGCCGGCTATGGTGAGGAAAATCACCTTGAGCTTAGATAACTGAAGGGCCTCCTCCTCTCTCAGCGTGCAACCTGCCTGGGCAGACCAACCACATGCTTGCCCAGTTATGGGGTTTGATTTCAGAAGATAATAAATAGCCAGGATCTAATTTTGCCATGTCACAACCGATTATGTTTCACAAGAAAAGGTGGAGCGCTCACCTACCAGATGAAGGTGAAACATAAAACCACTTTTATTTATGTCGTGTGTCCAAATTCAGCTCAGCCTGGCCCTGGGTGCTGGGGAGCGTGTGGACTTTCTCTGTCACACGAATTTATGTATCTCAGGGATGTGTCAAATATAAACATAAATTTAATCAAAGGGATGGAAACCTCTATTATATATAAAAAACACATTCTTGACACCAAATATAAATTATTTTAATGTGTGTTTTACCACTTTTCAGAAGGTCACAAAAAAAAGGAGAAGGAATAAGACATTAAACAGATGGAGCCCATGGCTCTACCTTAATTCTGGACATCATCAGTAGTCTATTCTAGAGGCAGGTTTAGTTTTAATGGTGCTTTTTTTTCTCTCCAAAGTTCATTGTAGCTCACTGTCTTAATCAATTGCACCATTGTATACGCCTGTGATGATAAGCAGGAATGTGAGGGAGATGTTGTCCTAAAAATTTGTATTTTCAAGGGACTAATCAGGCCTCAGCCTCTGAACTGCCATGTTAAATTAGAGAAGCCCTGAAGCAGTTAAACCCACAAAACCTGTGTCTAGTTCATCACTATCATTGCTCCAGCATCACACTTCGGATGCAGAATCAAAAGCAAAGTTGGGACATCGCTGCTCCTGTTCGGTTCACTAAATAGAGGCCTGGTAACAACAGATTAACAAGCCCTGGGTATTACTCAGCCATTCCTCTTAGTTGGCTAGGCTTTGGACAAGAATTGCAATGATTAAAAAATGCATATGAGAAGAATGTCATTTTTCAATTAACATGAACAAAGGATCAGGCCCATATTTGGTAAATGAGGAGGCCATACTGGAAAGGAAGCTGGGGTGTTCACAGAGAGTACCTCACTTCTTGCAAATCAAAACAAACTGATAATATTTGGGGAACCATGTGCTGTCAGTGACATGGCGACACATTGTTTTAAGCGGGTCCTTATAAACCGCAAGTGATGGACTATACAAATGACTCTTTATTAACTGAAAACAATGCTGGTCGAACAACAACCATTAGATGTAGTACTTATAACCTAAGTGGACGGAGAAGCAGCTTCTGGCATCCAAGTTTCTATAAGATAAAGTAACTACAGAACTAAAAACGATTTTGTAATAGTACTCTTTGATAAATCAAAAATCAAGGTCTTCCTAAACCTTAATCCTTTGAACTCACTTTGTAAAAAATCTACCAAGAGAGCTCCGTCTGACATGTATGCTTAACTTACAAACTCAGTGCGTAGTGCATGAGTTTAAGTGGATATGAGAGAGATGCAGAAACAGAGAATGTCCTGGGGGTATGGCTCCATCCATTATTATTTCTCACTTTAAGACCTGTATCAAGCTCAGGTGGATGCAGGATCATCATGCTGATCTCCATGGGCTCTCCAACAATCTGGCACAGTTAGAATTCCCGCAAGTCCCTGTACAGTCCCTGCTTCATTTAACAGTACTGTCAGATGGGAAGGACCTCTGAGACTCACAGACAGCTAGGGGATCTCCTTCACCAGGTGCCGGCCTATAGACACCTGAGAGAGGGAAGACAAGCCCACTTCACCTAAACCACTGAACCAGATGTTCTGGGAACTCACACTGTACTCCATTCTGAGAACGTAAACCTGTCCTATCAGAATTCTCCAGCAGCAGCCTATCAGAGTGAAGTTCCAAAGACTTAACATGCTGGCCACCAGTGTATCATACTGTCGGTGTCAGAGGGCCAGACACTAAATTACTATTCCTAAACCTTCTCTGTTGGATCACACAACATTCAAGAACCGATGGAGTTCTTAGAGCTGGTGGTGTCATGGGACAGGCTGGTCATTCCGACACTCAGGAAGTTGAGGCAAGAGGATTGCCAAGAGTTCAAGCCCAGTCTTGGCTACATAGCAAGCAGCACATCCTTCAGGTATAGGTAGCAAGACCCTTCGCCAACCCAGTAAAAATCTAGTAATATCATAAGATTCCAAGAGACTGAGCGATGTGTACCAAATTAGTGACAACTCCACTTATTTGCCCTGGATAAACTCTTTAGGAGCTCCTATTAAGAACAAGGCATTCATAGTCCCAGCAAGACCTAGAGCGTCCTGAAATTGTAACTCAGTTAAAGTTATTAGCTGCACAATAATGGTCATATATATGCATATTTAATTTGAGCTGGTATTTCTCCTTGCACCCTAGGCTGGCCTCAAAATCTTCATCCTCCTGCCTCTGTCGCCCAGTTGCTGGAATCACAGGCTTGTTCTGCTATCACACTTGCTAGTCCTTTGACTCTTTGAGTTTTGTTCAAATATAAGGATTTTTCCTAGAACTCATTTTCTCAATTTTCAATGCAGGATAAAAACCAGACACTATCTAATATATCTGTGTATAGTGTCTACTTTGGTTTCATTTCTAATTAAATTTAGAAGAGTGAGCAGTGAAGTGTCTCAGCAGGGAAAGACCCTTGCTGTTGTCAGCCCTAACAACTACATGGGACAAAGAGAATGATTCTGCCAAGTTGTCTAGTTCTTCACACATGTGCTGTAGCTCATGCACATACCTACTACACACACACACACACACACACACACACACTTACACACAGAAAAGGAAAAGGCAAACCAGAGGATACACTACCTCTCAGTATCTGGTTTTAACAGAAATATCTCTAAATAAATGCACGGTCCAGGATGCTGGTAGAGATTAGATACTTTTTTTCCCCCAGGCCAAGAACTTCTCTAGGAAGAAATCCAGCTACTCACAGCTCCAAGGCTCCTTAGCACTGCTCACAGAGCCTTGATTCTGTTCCTGGCTGGCAACTGTCTTTCACCTATAGCATACATTGCCAACATTACCTCTTCAATGCAGCTAACCCACCCAATGGTGTAACTTTCAGCCCGTGATTCTGTCACTGCTGAGAGACATTGGCNGGTTCCCCAAGCCAATGGGACCTTCCACCTCTGTTTTCCCTTGGTTCCCTCCATTTTCAAAGCATCAGAGTCTTTTTATCCACTGAAGGTGGCTTCACTCCAGACTCACTGAGGCCTGAATTTGTCTCCCCAGCTTTGACCCCGTGAGCTCTGCTCCACCCCTCTCTGGAGGTTCTGCCTTCTCACCCTCGGCTTTCCCCTACACAAGACAAATCAGCATTTCAGGCCTTAATTCATCCAAGAACTGTTCCATGCTTTTCCTTTCCTCAGGTAAGGACTCTAGAAGGGGTCCAAGGTGCTGCCGGCCACAGTTTCTCATCTCGCTCCTTCATCCTCCTCGGTCTAACTTCAAAACTCAAGCTTTGCTCGTTAGTTTCATTAAGCTGACAATGAGCGCCATGACAGAGTCTACAGCCATTTCTACGTCTTTATCATATTATCTGTCTTTGTGTCTCTGCCCTAACGAAGGGCGAGTCTTTCTGTCCAAGACTGCATCCTACTCCCCTCGATCTCTTCACGCCGGAATGTAAGCACAGAAGAGCAGATGTACTGCCCTGTGGTGACCAGGACTGCCTTAGCCTTGTACCCAGGAGTGGGGAAGCTAGCTCAGATAGTAGTTCATTATTTTTATTTGAACTATTTCAGTTTCCAGGAAAGCCTTGATCCAAGGCTGGTGGATATCGATACTCCAATACACATTTTTCTTATGTCAGAACAAAAAATTAAATATTTAATTATTGAAATTTTCATCACAGAGAAACCTGTTTAGACAGTTTGCTTTAAATCTTTTTGTTCTCCTCACAGACATTTCTGCTGTAATTGGCTCGCAACCAGAACTTGCTTGCTTTTCATAGAAGATCTTGCTTCTGCATGTATGGTCACAATTCAATCCTGGAGTTACTGGGTAGGTGGAGTGTGTAGTTATGAGTTGTAACTTTCCCCCCAATGATTCAGCTTTATGTTTGAGGCAGAGTCTTGCTATGAAGCCCTGGCAAGCCTTGGATTAACTAAGCAGTCTAAGCTGGCTTTGAGCTCATAGCAATCCTGCCTCAGCGCACCTATTCAATTGATGAGATTCGAAGCATGTACTACCACGAACAACTGTAATTTGACCCTTTGAAACTAACTGAGTAGGGATCAATGGTAGACCAATCAAGTTTCACTTCTGTGTTCGTAAGCACCAACACATGGTTTCCCATAGACGACATCACATCATTTGCTGTGCCTATTGACTTGTCCCTCTAAACAAAACTACAGCAACAAAATATCAAAAAAGTAATGGCAGTATTATTCTAATCCGGCAAATGAACAAGATTTTCAATTATTACTTATTGTAAAGCAAAACCAAAAGAACATCATCTATATTGTTCTAACATGGTTGAAACTGCATGTTTTACATACTTTGTAAAACTAGATGAACATTAAAAATATCTCAATAACAAATATCTATGTTTGAAATAGAAAGGATAGTGTGTGCTCTAATTTTATAATAGATATTATTTCTCTAGGTAAAACTGAAGAGAAGAGTAGGAATGTCTCAACCTTTAACTTTGGTCGTTTCTAAAAATATTAAATATTACCAAATGTAATATAGTTAAATAAGACTATAATTTTCCAATTCGTTTATAGCATAACATTGTGAAAGTATAGTCTTATGATGTGTTGTTATAATTCATATTCTATATTAGATATCAATATTATAAAATGCTATTAGAGTAGTATATAAGTACCCCTTAATCATTGGATTTGAAACTTTTATGCTACCAGTTTCACTATGATATTTGTTATATTATTATGACTACCGATATTTAACTTAGAAAAACATCCTATTTTTTAATTTATTTGCCATGTTGGAGATCAAACTCAGGATCTTGAGGCATGTGAGGCAAGCACTCTCTCTGACTCCCAGCCTTAGATATTTAAGACCCAAAAGCCAGGAGTTGGCCTGAGTTCTGTAGAAGAACTTTAGAAATATCCAGATTGACATTTTGAAGAATGAATCCTGGTCCTTAAAGTCAGCTAAGCTCAAAGGAGCTTTACACTTCCACAGACAGCTTCATCATACCTTCTAGTCACTTTCCATTTGTTTTATACAGAAAGGATACCTCACCAGTCTTAGGTCTTGCAGATGCCACAGTCTTTACACCAAAGGCCACAAGTAGACTGTATTGCAAGACAATGTCATAGATGAAGTTGAATGCTTGCTACTGTTATTCAAATTTATTTTTTTGACTGAGGTCAGGAACTATACTGAATCATCTTCTATAGTTGCATTATCATTATTTTGTGTTGAATTAAAGACAGAAGTAATTATTTTAGGGAATAATTTGGCCTTGAAACCACACACACACACACACACACACACACACACGAAAATATTTTCTTAAAAAGCTGTGTGTTGGGGGTGGTGGCTTTCCACAAATATATAAACAAATTCAGATCAATATAGTTTAACCACATTCCAGCACATTAAAAAAAATCACACCTGAGATTTCTAACATTCAAGAACTTCAAGTGGCTTTCATAAAACACATTATCATTGTTAATTTCGTAGGCATTCAATTCTCCCAGAATGCGAGCTGGCTAGTTTCATGTCAACTTGACAAAAGCTAGAGTCTTCAGAAAGAAGGGATCCTCAATTGAGAAAATGCTTCCATAAGACTGGGTTGTAAGCAAACCTGCAGAGCATTTCGTTAATTAGTGGTTGGTGGAAGAACCCAGCTCATTGTGGGTGGTTCCATCTTGGGCTGGTAGTCCTATCTTGGGCTAGTAGTCCTGGGTTCTATAAACAAGTAGGCTGAGGAAGCCACTGGGAACAAGCCAGTAAGCAGCATCCTCCATGGCCTCCGTATCAGCTCCTGCCTTCAGATTCCTGCCCTGTTTGAGTCCCTGTCCTAAGGGCCTTTGATGGTGAACTGTGAAGTGAAAGTGTAAGCCAAGTAAACCCTTTCTCCCCCAACTTGGTAATGGTATTTCAAACACTTGCACAAACACACTGGAAATGTGAGTGGCCAATGACAATGAAGGGATAATTAATTGTTCATTAACAAATTCCTAAGAAAAAGTAGAAGGTGAATGGTGAATGGTGATTGGTGATGTCTCTCTCACACTTTTCTTATCAGCTGGTAAGACAGACAAACATGCTTCAAAAAATGACTACAATTAGTTTAATTTTTAAACACCTACTAGCATTCCCAGTAATATCAGCGCCAATTTGAACAGCGCAGACTCCATTTCTGACACATCAAGAGATACCCACCCACCTCAAATTTACACTGTGGCAGTTGACTTTGGACTAACCTCAAACCCAAATTAAACGTGCCATGTCGAGACAGGGTCTATCTCATCTCCAAGGTGGAAGGCAGCTCCCCTCTGATGTCATCAACAGGTCGTACTGTAATACCTCAGAAGCGGTTCTTAAAACCTTGTGGCACACATCAATTATGAGTCTCTAGGTAAGAGCCTGAAACTCAACCCAGAAATCCACAACAAAGCAGTTAGGAGTCCTGCTTTGGCCCACCATGGTTAACAGATCATTTCCGGCAGTCTTGGAGAAAATGAAAGGTCGCTAGGGGTACAGAGGTGCACAGGAGGCAAGCTCTTTTGTCACCTTGCAGACCTTAGATTGCCTCAGGGTAGCTGCTGAGGAAGCACAGTCAACGCCAGGTGAAGCCACTCCCTTCCTTTCCAATCCTGTATCCAGACAGGATGCCCTTCACAAACTGGCTCAGAAGTCTGCTTGATGCAACAGTTGCCCTTAGATTTTCTAGTTTTTCTTATGTATGTCACTGCCTATAGCAGATACGGTAGAAAATTGGTGTATCATTTTAACTCAAAAGGCAACAGGCATTTACTAGGATGTTTATGTTGATATAACAAATCCCAGCATTTCTGATCTAAGAGTTTAGAAAGGATGGCAAAGAAATCCCCAAAGCTTTCTTGGGGGATTGAAAGTAAGCTACTTTCAAAGTTACAGAATATGTAAACATGATGGTTTGCAAATGTGTGACAATAAATATTATATTTCCTGTGTCTTTTACATAAAAGTTTTCTTTGGTAATGTCTAAACAGGTTGTTACCGAACCAGTTTGCCAAAGCATATTCACCATCCTTGGTGAACGTGCTTCTAAATTTTGATCAAAATGCATCATTTGCATTTTCTTTAGCGGCTAGATTTGACATGGCACTACCTGGTCAGGGGAAGGAGATGGGATCTTGATGCCACTAAGGTAAAAAGTGTAGGCACCACAATGAGCTGGAGTGGAAAGAGACAGGCGAGTTGAAACATCCCAAACTGTGGCCCCATGAGTGCCTGAGAGGATGGGCCATCAACTTGGTGTAGACAAGGAAACTATGCAAGGTTCTTTTCTCTGTTTTCTGACACTTAATAAACTTATTACAAAAGCGATTGTTTTTTTCAAGAACATGTTAGAGTTTCTAGGCTAGCCATTTGTATGTGTGAACCAAAATGCTGAAGAGCTAACTGCACAGCTGGAGTAGGATCTAATTTTCTTCACTGTTGTTCTCTCTGTGTTTTTATTTTTCCAGTATAATCTTTTTTTCAAGCCAAGAACTTGTTGAAGTCAAGAACTTTGTCTCTTTGAATCTTGATGCTGTCTGTCATTTATGAAAGAAACAGTGAGCAGGCGAGTTTGAAAGTGTCTGTGTCTCCCACTTAACAGAGAGTCAGAAATTCTGGGATCTGTGACAGCGAAGAACCCTAGTAATGGTGTCAGTAAATCTACCAAGGAAGAGACAATCTGTTTCTTGGCTTGTTCTCAAGCCTTGTAAAATCCCTGGGTCCTTCCCAACTCTCTGGATCCTCTAAATACCTGTGGTCCAGCAGCACTCTGGCCTCCTGAGACCCAGATTCCTTTTCTAACTTCCAACTCATAACTTGGCCTCTACTACAATGATACCTTAAGGAAATGCATTTTTATTTGCCACCAGTAAACTCAAGTTGCCTTTGGCAACAGGGTTCGGGTGTGTCCCAACCCCAAACAATGCAGTTTCTGTTAGCAGTGCTATGGCAGAAAGGTGGGGATCACTGTCAGCCTGTGCTAAGAAAGTGCTGTGTCATAGAAATTTGCTTTGCTATGCTTATTGCTCATTGTACCAAATACAACGGAAGTGATGGAGTATCTCCTTATAATATGAATTAAAAGACAAGGTTCGGTGTTCAATATGGTGCCTATATAGAAATAATACTGGCAGCTTTTACTATCACAACTTCTTGGCATTATGGAGTCTACTCTTTAATGAAGCAGTGGATTCTCTCAACCTTTTTTATTAAATAATCCTGAGGTGGTCACACTTAATGTTTTTGAGAAAAGGAAGAGGAGAATTAAGTAACTTAACCTGATTGTTCAGCTCGATCATTGGTTCTCAGGCCCTAGGATTCCACTGGCATCATTCTATCACTTGGAGATGCAAATGGGGGGACACCTTGGTCATCTGCTGTAGTTTGGTCATCTGCTGTTTTGTTGACACCAGTCAGATTGACCTGGGAGTATGCCAGGAAGACAACAGATGACCTGGAACTAAATAAATTCACAATTATGGTATTTTTAAAGGATATTAGATAATTAAGCACTCTGAAAAAACTTGAGGGTCTCTATTGATTGTCTGCATATTTCTGGACATTTGACATTCTAGACTTACAAAAATATGCAACACTAAAATATGTGCATTTGGCTCAATGTTTTTTCATTTTTCAAAGAACTCAACACTGATATTAGACAATGAGAAATCATATAAGGTAATTGCATTCTAGTAATTTCCCATTATTTGTATTTTAAATGCTGTAACTTCATGGAAGAATGCTCTAATGTGCAGGCGGTTTAACATGAGCAGAGTTTGGCACTGAAATAAAACAGAGACGAAAAACAGCACTGAAGAGGGAAGAGACTCTTCCACGTGGTTCTAAAGTAAGCCAAACCTTCTTTTGGAAGATTCTAGAAGACTTGGACACAAACAAACAAACAAAAACCATTCAAACCCGTCTCTTTGAAATACAAAAGAAAGGTTTTCATGTTTATTATTAAATGCAAGTGTATTTCGTATTAGAATCTATGGTATTTCCACTTCCATTTAAGGACCTGAGGTGGAATTTTATCTTTTTCCCCCTGTGAAATGTAATTATGAAGAATAGAGGAGCTTTGGAGCAAATTATGTGAAGTAGGAAATCTTAAAACGACCTCTTTTTAAAGGAAAAATGCTCAAACATAGTGGCCTGGTAATTCTCAGGTTGCTACAGACACAAAAGCACTGTTATATTACGCTGTTTTCATTTGTTCCTCTTTGACAATGATCACAAATAAAGACCCAACATCCTAAGACACAGGGGCCTGGTTCTGCATGCCACAGTAATGAAGTCCTTTGAATTACTACAAATGCTTGAGCATTAAAAACTCTTCCGCAAGGAGAGAGCGGCACTCTCTATCTGCGTTGTTCCGAATTTAAGCACAGCCCACTAAGAATGGCTGATTGTCCCGAGGAGGCACTGCTGACAGCCATCAGCAGGTCTGCGCAAATGGTATTTGGAAAAGGTAATAAGAGCTTCAGGAGTAGATTTCAGCTGTATAATAAAGTAATTGTGAAAGTGTAATTGCACTCTGCTTCCATACCATATTAGGGTGAGGAATGAGATGGTAAGAAAACATGAGCTCCACAGAATTATTTTAGGAGCCTGCAATGCCTGCCTCGCAGAACTCAGAGACTTTATCAGAAATAAGCATTTAAAACTGGTCAGCGGTGTGCACCTTTTGAAATATATTATGATGAACTTGAACGAAATGAATGGTGATTATGTTGCCATTTTATAAACATCGTTAACTTGTGAATGGCTTCCAAAATAAAAATGGCATTGGCTAATGTTAAGCAACTGATTTCAGCCCATGGAATCATCAAAGGAAAAACTGAGTATACCCCATTCTTTATTTTTGAATGATACCTAGTTCAAATTTCAAAAGACTTAAATATTTGTGTGACTAGAATTTCAATTTTTAAAAATTTATTCCCTTGGCTACTTCAAAAACAATCGCTATGGGCTTATGTTACCAAGACACATTATCCCACAGGCGTTCCTGCTTTCCAGGCAGGACTTTAGAAGGACAGGGACTGCTTCTTCTCTCAGTCCTCCCATCTGGACTACAGAAACGAAGAGAGACGAGGAAGGAGATACATGTGGATGAGCATGGGTACACGCCATATTCAGGAGTCACAGAACTCATGGGGAATATTAAAATCATCTCTTCCATGTTTGGTTCACTCTCATCTTTATTAGAATCATCTAGATAATAATCTAAGTGTATCACTTCTACAAATACACAGTAGTTTTCTCACAATTTCAGCACAATTCTTGGCACATAACCTATCAGACAACATTTAGTGAGTAAATGACTAATATAGATGTGTACAAATAGCCATGTTTCTGTCAATGACAGGCCACAAACATAATGGTCCCATAAGATATTATCACTGGGTGATGGAGCTGTGCTAAGTACACTCTTCAATGATTGCAGATGAAATCTCCTGAGTACGCAACTTTCAGAACACACCCCATCACTAGGTGATGCTGGACCATGTCTACAAACAACATCCCATTCACCAGAAGTAAGACCAAACCAGCCCTTTGCCACAAGTTCCCAAAGCCACAAGTTCATCCTGGGAATCAGGTAAATGGATTCTGTTTCCCACTGTCATCCAGTTTTGTTCCATTTCAATGGGAACTCAGGAATAAATTCCATAATAAATTCCATAATCAGTACACAATGTACATTCTTCCAGCCTCCCATTTTAGACAATAGTTTGAAAT
The DNA here is from genome assembly GCA_001685075.1 of Bramus lutescens. Lineage (NCBI taxonomy): Eukaryota > Metazoa > Chordata > Mammalia > Rodentia > Cricetidae > Bramus > Bramus lutescens. The sequence continues at coordinate 84,002 of LOEQ01003977.1, forward strand.
ATTTTATGTATGAAAGAGTTATCCTGATTTGGGTATAGACAAAAATCTAAAATTATCATTGGTCTGTCATGAGTTCTTGGGAACAAAACATTCATGTTTTAGGAGGTAATTTCCATTAGATATATGTCTGCTTATCTACAGACTAGCTCTACAAAAAACAGATGAGGGCCTACTAAGGTAAAGCATCTTAAAACACCAAAGGGGAGGGCTTTGATTTAATGGAAAGTTCCAGACATAGGGATATTAGTACAGGGGAAATCCTCCATGTACACAGCTGGAGTCTACTCTTGTCATGTATCAAGCCAGAGCTTCTGTCTTCCCAATAGTACAAGGTCTACCTAAGTGTATCCTTATGATGAAGAGGATGGGAGAGAACAGAGCCTTGAGTAGGTAGGTGAGAGTCTAGGGAAAGGCATGTAACCAATCACTAAAGAACCCATAAAAATAATTACATGACCAAGATGTGAAAAGAAGCCAGGTTTGGAGCGTGTGTGTGTGTGTGTGTGTGTGTGTGGTGCCAATATCTCTTTATCTCTGCCACCAGAACGGAGTGTGGCCTGATCTTTTCTCCAAACAATCACTACTACTCTTTGATTTTTTTCACATTGCTCTCCTTCAAACTTTCCAAATTCTCAGTATGTTATGTCCTATACTGGAACCTAACAAGACAAGAGTATACTCAAAGATCTTTATCCATCACCAACCATCATCATTAGTTCATTCTGTGACAAAGGCATTTTATTCTCCCAGCTACATCCAAGCTATCTGGCTTCCCCCCTCTTCATAATTGCCGGTCTTCCAATCATAGTAGAGAATTTGTGGTGGTAAGGGAAAGGGCTAGGATGAAAGAAATCCTTCATTTTTCTTTGGAGAGAAAACATAACAGAAGTCACACAGGTCCTTCAACCTAATAGTTTTAATAACAGCTACAAAAGACCAGCGAGTCACCCTGTGCTTCTCCAACTCATTTCTTGAACGAAGATGCTATGCTAAGGAATCAGGCAGCTTCCTAGAATAAAGGAGTTAACTAAATTCTAAGTGATATTGAGTATTAATGTACTGCAAATAGACATGGACGCTCTGCAGTGTACAACATGACACCCACCTTGTCTCCAGTGCTGGGGTCTCAGGAATCCTAGGCCAGTGCTCTACCATCAATTAGCATGCAAGCACTGCCCCATATCGAGACATTTCTCAGAAAACCCAATGCTAGCTAGACAAAGGCTCGTCTTTCCTACTCCAGCCCCTCAACATGTAGATTTCCTCCCTTCCATTAAGCTACTTCAGATTAAAAAATTTGAGACTGGCAAGTAGATACCATAAAACTCTGAGAAACAAGAGAAAATGTTGATTGAGAGTTCTGAACAAATTTGGAGACTTTAATATGTTGTTGACTTTTTCTAGCATTACTAACTAATAGTTACCACTGGGCAAGAACATTCAAGTGAGTATTACTAAAAAAGTCAATAAATATTAAGACATAATTAGAACAGGTTACTAATTAACCTGTTCATTTGATATGCTATGAAGACTACATCAGGCAGACTTATTGTCACCAATATCTGGATTTATCACTCAAAATTACTCTCATATGGAAGTCAGTGCTGTAGAGTGCATTAAATAACTCTCCTTTTGACTAAAGCAGACAACTTCTAAAATTAGACAGCCACCTATAGCTATGAAAGTTGTCAAAACTAACCCCAAGGCACACTCATTCACCTAGCATGTGACCCCTCTCAAGAAGTCAGAATTGAGTCCTTTTTTTTTTTAAATATTCAATCCCATGTTGGTCGTGAGCACACTACACACTGTCACTTTGCCTTCACATCATTCCCAGTGGTGAGATCACAGGTGTGTACATCTATTCTTAGTAAGTACATTTTAGGAAGGAACTCACATGAGCCCACAGACAATAACCATTTGACTTCCATTCCAACTTCCCTATCTCCTTCCATTTAGATCAACATGCTCCTGACCGCTCCCACTTCTGCGAGTGAGTCTCATTCCAGGAAGCCCTTCCTTTTAGCCAGACACAATTATCCATCCAGAAGTCTCAATCCATGACCTCATTCCAGTAGTTTAAGCCACCATATCAGCCCGGAATCTCACACCTCCAAGTCTTTCTTCATATTCAGTGCTTGGCATGCTCTGATTAGAGTTACTACAGCATTAAACTTTTTACTAGGGAACAAATTTTGATGTGTGGCTAGTTAGCACTGATGCATCTCTCAGATGTTCAGAATTCTGTCACTCCCTGTGTCCTCCCACTTTCTTCCTACCAGCAGGGAACAAAGGCTAAATCATAATATTTATGTAGAGTTTATTTACTTCATAGACAAGAGGTAGGTTTTCCCTCTGTTCCCTAGCTATGACACCATGTGTTCCTAGACCCCAAAACTTGTCCTGCTTGGTTTCTTCAGAGTTGTTTGTTTAGTTTTATTAGCTTTGTTTGGCTGCAAAGGCTTGACTTCAGGCAGACTAAGCATGTACTCAGCCACTGAATGACAACCCCCAGTCTCTATACTCAGCCATGGAGCGGCACCCCCAGTCTCTGTATGCAACCATTGAGTGGCATCCCCCAGTCTCTGCACTCAGCCATTGAGTGGCACCCCCAGTCTCTGTACACAACCATTGAGTGGCACCCCCAGTCTCTGTACGCAACCATGGAGCAGCACCCCCTGTCTCATGTCACTTAGAAAAACAGAAGTCTAAAAATTGATCCAAAGAATCAGAAGTAACTTTCCTCTTTTTTGCCACTCAAAATTTAAGGCCAACTGAAGTTCTGCCTCCTCTAAGCAGACACAGGGGATCCTCCAGCATCAACTCCTTTCCTCTTTTCTGGCCCTCACACTATGACTTCGGGTTCTCTGTCTCAGCAGTTAGGCCTCAATCCTGCTATGGTTATTTGTGTTCTACTAAGACCAGGCTGGGACCAGATCTTTCTCATCCCTCAGCCTCTCTCTTGCCCCCTGCACATTGAAGACAAAGCTGGCTTGTTACCAAGACCAAAGCTATAAAGCAGGTGCACTCCATATAAAAAGTCTGCTTACACTGAAATGTTTCATTTCACCTGTGTGCAAGCATTTATATGGGATCTGCGCCAGACCAACATGAACATCAGAGCTTATAGTGGAAACGGTACCAGGCTGTAAGTGCAAGAGCCAACATGGGAATGGCTTTAATACTTTTACTGCTATGATCTCTGTTTCGTAAATTTCATCACTATCATCTATCTATCTATCTATCTATCTATCTATCTATCTATCTATCTACCTGTGTCTATCTACCAACCTATCTATAGATATAATATATTCCCGCATATATATTATATATATTGTATGCATATAAGATATTCATCCTTGCCTGAGCTCTCAGGAACATGTATGAATTAGTCTTTTAGAACATTAGAAAAATGTCACCCCATACCAAAAAATAAAAAGGAATATCTAAAACACAACAGAGTTTTCTTTGCCATTTTAAAGGCACGGTGGTGCCTCCCTTTAGCTACCACCCCACAGCAGAGCACAGGACAGCCGAAGTATCAGTGGCCGTTTTGTATGTTTTAAAATATGTTGACATAACATTTTGAGCCCAGAATAAAGTCAAATTTCCTCAGGGCATCCTCAGGCTGCGAGGTCCCCATTCTTTCCTCCCCCTCCTTATTACTGCCATTATATTAAACATGACCCTGGCACTGACCTTTTTCTTGCCTAATCAAAAAGATACAGAAGCAGCTCTGTGTTGAATCTACTATCCATGTATCAAACTTCGACATCCATCAAATGAAAAATGCAGGCCGCACATTCGTTAAGAATCCTAGCGTATTGGAGGCAGAGGCAGGCAGATCTCTGTGAGTTCAAGGCCAGCCCAGCCTACAAAGTAAGCTCCTGTGTCAAGAAGTAAACAATAAAAAATAAAATTCTCTTCTGTTTTTGCATTAGCCAACCGTTGATTCTTCTGGGTTATTGTCGCTAAAATTACCTTGCAAAGAAGCTTTTACGGCCATTTAAAATCACGTGCATATCACACACTAGGGACAGTTCAACACGATACACCCACTGTTGCATCTCGGGAAAGAAGTGCTTATCGGAAATATTGCCAGCTTTTATGTCATCAACCAAGGAGGGAATTTTTTAAATTAACATTTATATGCTTATTAATGTCACTTTACAATAAGAATTACTTTGCTTTTAAAATAAATTCAAATACACTATGAACCTTCTACATCTCAGGAATACATTGTCTTTTCTCCACCTCATTCCCTACGAGATCTATCCTAAAGACCTACAAGTTTTAGTCAGGTAACTGACCTCAGTACATTTTCCCACTGACTTAGGATTTCTCTTTCTTTTGAAAGTGTTGTTAGGGAGGGTTAATGAGAGCAGAGCAAGAGAAACACCTCACAGGGCGAGTGCCTTCTTCATATAGGAAAAATATGTTCGGGTAGACTTTCCCCAGCTTGTAGCTAAGAAGAATTTACATCATCCAAGCATACTATAAGTGCAGAGTAAAAGAAAGAAATCTCGAAATAGATTTTTGTTCTACTTTCAAACTCTGAAGCTAAGAGAACACAAGTGTTTCACTTAAGAAATGAATAAAGCATGATTTCAATACACACACAGACACACACGTGCACACACACACACACACCTTTCTCCTTTAGAAACTGCACATCAAACAGCACTTTTTTTTGACATGGCTGACCTGCAGAGATATGGAGCTAAGCACAGTTCTGAATTCACTCACTCTGATATGCACACATGATTCGCAATTAAAATCGCCATTCACATTCCTGCCGGCTGTCAGTCATGAGGAAAGCCTTTCTGACAAGGCTCAGCGAAGCATACCCGTGGACTGCTCCGCAGGAGCTCAGGCAGTAGCAGCTCAGCTTACTAGCAAGAACAGGTTCTGTTCTGAGAAATCATTAGGCTCCAAGGGCCAGACTCTTTCATTAAAAATGAAAATGTCAACAAGTTTGCATCTGGAAAGCTATGTGATGTCATATCTAGAAAATAGAAACTGCGCTTAAAAAAAAAGTCTAGCCTTCACAACTGGGGGACTCTTTAAAAACCTATTCCCCTGTTGAGATCTATAAGCAATGATCCTACAGAGCAGGCTACTAAAGGAAACCCTCTCCCATTTCTAGTTCAATATGAAGGGATTGCAGTTGAATTTGAAAATTTTCAAAATAGATGAGGACTCTACAGCCACACGCAAAGTGACCGTCCAGTCTATCAACCAATGGGGAAGAAACTTCTATAATCGCGAGAAGAATATGTAGCAGGTGAGAAATATTGTAGCCATCAAAATCCTCAATTTACGAAGCTCTACGGAAAATGTTATGCACATAAATCCTTTCCAGATGAACCTGGAGAAAACTCTGCTTATAAGTTAGCTTCTGTTGAACACTGAACTCAAGACTGGGTCCTTCCTAATAGTGCATTAGTGCACTTTAAAGCCCCAAGTCCATAAAGTGGTGCAGGGAAATTGAATGCAGGATGCTTGCTAGTCTGCTGCTGTGTCTGTTGTGAGCAACTAGCCTTGGATTACAGATCTGAAACCAGTTAATACTATCGGATGTTGAAATATTTGCCTCCTTACTTATGAGGCCCCATAAGTGAGAGAACACCTACATCCTGACCATTAACAGTCATGACAAATCGCCTTGCTAATGAACGTTACACCGTGAGAGTGCCATCACTGATTAAAGTACAATTTCCCATTACCAGAGAGAGACAGAAAACTGGGGGCTCCAGCAGTGGGGTGACTCTGATACTTTGCCAACAGGCCTCCAGGGCTCGGTGCGATGTTTAGATAAATACTCTCCATCCCGTATGACCGTACGCTGAAAGCCTATGTGTATACAACAGGTTTTTAAACAGCTTAGGTTTGAGCTGATGAGCCATGAAAAATAGATGTGTCTTAACTATTTGGCCTCCTTGCAAGTATATGTTAGGGAATATTTTTAGCGTGGATTTTCTTTTCTCCTGCTCTTGCTGTCTTTGTCCCCACCCCACCCCCAGCATTGCGTGTGCTTTGCATTTCACATAAAATCATTCTTTTGTCACAGTTCCTTTGTTGGTGCAAAATTGGCAGCAGTTCAAATTCAAAGTACTCCTATTCATTTACTGACCAATGTCATTGTGGCTCCCATCAGCCAGGCAGCTAAGCTTCACCAACATAAAAGACTTGCTCTACCACTGGCGAATAATGTGTACATCTCTACAGAGCTTAAACCTTAATGCTTTCCCTGGAACTAACAATACAGTATATCTTATCATTCCCCTTTCACAAGCAGGCAGCTGCTGAAACGCTTGCCACTTCAAAATATCAATTGCTTGCCAGGGTTGTCCTCAACACACCCTGTCAAACTCATGTATCCTGTGCAAGGAAAACGGTGCAGGGCTTAGAGCTGGAAATTGTGTCAAATTCTGCTGTAAGGGTATGATGTGCAAAGAACAATGTATGACAACCGTAGAGACTACAAACAATGGCACTGGGCCAGGGACTTCATAGATCACAACTGTGCCTGTACATATTTGATTTTAGGCATTATATATTTAGAGCATGACAAATGCACCATTGTACACTAGGTTTCCCCCACGGAAGCTCCTCCCACTCGTAGTCTTGATGATGGGAAAAGTTTTGTTTTCTTTTTCTCCTCTGAAGAATGTTCAAGGCGCTCTCTCTCTCTCTCTCTCTCTCTCTCTCTCTCTCTCTCTCATACAGATATTCACTCACACTCAAAGTTATCAAAATGAATAACAAAAGCCAGAAAATACTAAAGTGATAGGAGAAAACAAGGTCTTTTTCACTTAACATTTTGTGTTCTCTCAAAGGACACAAGAGTTACCTTCCATGGACAGGGGTCAGGGAGACAATTGGACTATCGTCATGCCTATGAATTGTTGTTATCTGCCTAATTTCAATGCAGATAAATGCTGGCTTACCGATTTGCAAAGTTTTCCAGCAAAATGAAAATCCCCTATGAATATAATCTTTGTTTGCAGAAAAGATGGCTTAGGAAGTTTTTACTAGTGTTGTGTCCCTATGCCAAAAGAGCAAGTAAGAAAACAATATTTCACTACTGCCTCAGGTCTACAGACCAACATTAATTAATTTCTTTTTATATTATAAATATTTCCTCTCCTTGCCTGATTTACTTCGAGTACTTAAAATAATTCTGGTTACGTAAAAGCTGTTTTACTCTTAAATGTCTCCTTAAATAACATGTAAAGTTTCACTCTTCTCTCATTGGTATGCACCTTCTTAATTACAAAGGGGCTCAGTGCTGTTAGCATTGGACACTAGTTCAGTAAATGAATGCGGAAATGGAAACATTTTGTGGGAGATTAGTATGAATATATATTAATCTCTTCTACGACCCAGCTTAGGGTACAAAACCTTTATCACACAAGTAGCTTGGAGTGGAATTAACTGACTAGAGGCTATGGAAAATGAACAGATGCACTGTGAAGGTCTTAATAAATATTTTGGAAAGAGCCTAGGTGGTTTAGGTGCTTAGGGGTGCTGACCTTTGCTGTGTTGATTAGCGGGACAATGATGCATTATTAACACGCAGCAGCTGTACCTGAACTGCCACCACGAATATAATAGCCTTTTATAGCCACCAGGGGAGTGAGTAGGAGGCCTTTATTAACCACCAGACATGATTAGCACATTATGTGAACTTTAACAGGCAAATTATCTCTTATTGAAATATAATGTTGGTTATAACTAATTGTAAACATGATTTTCAAAATGTCTCGGTGAAATATCCCAGTGTCTTAGCTCCACTTGGCTCATTAGGGGTTGGTAATGGACGAGAAAAGCATGTTCCATTGTGGTACGAGATGCACTCCCCAAAAGGCAGGGTGTGCTGCACAAGCCTGACTCTAAAATTCCCTAGTATTACAATTAAGGAAGACTCTTCACAAACTGGAAACGTACGCTGGGATTTCCCCCTGCCTTCTTTTGATTACTTTAAGCGTTCTTAAAAGATTGGTTTTGCAGTAAATTTTTTAGAGTTACCTTGAAAAATAACAGCATAATTTATTTCAAAAGCTTAATTTTGGGAGAGGAAAGATTATGCCATTAGCCTTAGTAACTGAGCACAGCTCTGAGAGTCCATTACAAGCAGTCTTTTATGTCTGAGCAGAAAGTCGTTAACATAAAATAAATCATTAGCTTTGATATTAAGCTTTTACTATCTGCAGGTTTCCATGATTAATGTTCATGACTGCATCTGCCAAATGATAAAATACACTTTTGTTGAAAGGTTATCTTGCCTCTTTATTATTAACATTTTTCTTTATACAATTGCTACTGGCATTTTAGGCTAAGGAGTACTGACTTCAAAAAGAACTGGTATTTTACCATGCTAGCAAGATACCAATGCCTGCAAAACTTCCCCAATCCTTTCTGTCAACCATTTCCTTGAGTTAAAGACTTAAGGAAATCAGGCAGCACACAGTCTTCTAATGTTGACTGCAGTTTCTGTAGACCTAGCTGAGCCATTTACTAATTCATTATTCATATAATATTGCAAATATCTGACTTGTATATCAAAAGAAAGGGCAGAGAGGTGGCCTTGATTCCCTGAAGTCAGGGGCTTTCCTCGTGGGTTGTTCTAAATGTTTATCCTATCTTCTAACACTGCAGATCAGGCACCTGGCCCCATGTATAGCATCTTTCTCATTAGGTACAAGGCCTCTGATGGTGGGGAAGAAAAAAGAAAACTTTCCCAGAGAGGCTTACCAATGTTTCAGAAAAGGGATCACAAACCCCACCTATGCAGATCCCACCTTTCCCCTTTTCTCTTTTGCCCTCCAAAGATTTTATCTCTTTTACTAACATTCAAAAAATTCACCAGTGTGAAACTTTCTAGAACAGCCCTATCAGGGTAGGAGAAGCAGAAAGAAGCCCAGCAGTGTTTGTTACAGTGTACCGTTCTTCGAACCACTCAATCTCTTTACCAAAGGGTCACAAAAGAACCCATTCCTACTGGCTTCTAATTAACAGGAGGCTCAGGAGATCCTGGACACATGCAAGAACAAGGCACGAGGTGTTAGTATCAGAATTTTAAGCCAGTTTCAGAACAAAGTTAGGTTTTTCCAGACAAGGACAAGCAGAGCTGGAGGGAGTCACAACCTCTCAGTGTTGGGTTTATTTTACTTAGAGGCAAATGAAACAGGCTTATCATGAGATCTCTTCCCAAACTATCAAAAAAAAAAGTCTTTTCTTGAGAATGGCCTGGAGTTTTCCTCAGAAAGAACTAGTTCTCTAGACTACTAGATTATAGCACATGTCCAATTAAAGTCCCAAAGCATCTTCCCCTTTGAAATATGGCTAAATTTCTTAAAAGGGAGTAATTACTGGGGATTCCTAGTAGCTGTGATGATTTCCTTAATTGCTGTTCTTGTACACATTGATTGACGGAGCCGGTCAGTGAGGATAAAGTCTCCCATACATTTGTGGTCAGAAATAGATTGAGGACCATGCGAGAAACACACTCACAAACAGAAACACACTCACAAACCCAAACACATACATTACACAAATACTGTGCACTCACAATTTCTCTGGAGAAGACAATGCTGATGGTGGCATTCATGACCTCATTCGAAGGACATTTGATACAGAAGCTTATTTCATTACTATCATGGGTCAGACACATGTAGCTTGAGAATATACTTGGTTTCTCTAAACATTTCACATTTTTCCTGGCCACTGGCAAAGGTTCTTAACAGCTAAGCATGCCTTTGTTTTATTAGGAATCCTTTCAATACAGATTTTACAAAAGGTCACAACTTAAGGGTGAGAAGAAACAACAGACACTTGGCTAAAGCAGACCCACTTAAAACTTTTCAGTAAAAAAAAAAATAGATAAGAGACATAGCGCATAGTGTCATGGGTGCCGTGACATTTGGCATTGTAAATACGCAGCAGAGATGATTTTTTTCCTGAGTAAAATGGAAACTAAAGAGGCTGATTTCAAAAATTATCTTAGAACTTTTTCATCAAGTCAGGCAAACTCTTAAGAGATCAAGCTGACGTGCAATGGGGGAAATTCTGCTCTCTCTATCATGAAAGAAGAGAAGTTTCTTCCTGGGAGGATCTTGCTCCTTCCTATTGTGCTAACTGGGAGGAACTTGCTCCTCCCTATTCTACTAACTCGATTGTCCAAGCACACAGTGTTACAATGCCCCCTGTTCCCAACAGCAAGGTGCTAGAGAAACACATGCTAGAACCAGGCAAAGTTCACGCAGGTCAGTGCGGACTACTCATCGCCAAGCATGATGGAATTACTGCTATAATTAACAGGCTGTTGGCACTTCTTTTACAAACCACATTTCTAAGCAGTCTATAATTCAAATGTTTTTAAAGAGAAATTGCTCTTCAGAATAAAACTTGGCATAGAAAGATTAGAACCAAAATGTTCAAGTTCATTAGAGCAGATGTGAGCTGCATCATTTTGGCATGCCAGGTTCCCCTAAAGCAAATCACTATCGACCAGAGTAGACCAGGGACTACTGAGTCAGAAAAGCACACATTCGGAGAACTGAAAAGATGTCAACAACTCAAAGTGAAGGCAAATACAACAAAATGCATGGTATCCTTAAAACTGGTAAAAAAAAATTAAACATTCAGTTTAAATAAACAACATAAGCAAGTATTGTGCCTAGCCACTTCAAATGGAAGCTTCTTGCAGGTAACAGCTGTGGGTGGAATGGCTGAGGTTCCAGTGTCTATGGCAATGATGAATGGCAGTCAGTCTTCCTTTCCTTTCAAGCATAGACTCTAGGATTGGGTTGCATGAGCTTTGGTCTAAGCAAAAGTGTTTAATCAACCCATGATGATCAATACATCATATTCATTGAGACATGAGACACAAGTCCTACATAGAACTTCTTGGAAACACTTAAATGTGATGTGATTAATTCATAAACGCTGCACGGCTAACTCTTCCCATTTTAGTTTTTTGTGGGTGTTCTTATAGAATTATATGCAAATGGTAAGCATGTTGTCTCTGGAAGAGTAACATGCTTAACTTACTATATGTGCCAACTTGGGGCCACAGTGCCAACTCGGGGCTTAACTTACTATATGTGCCAACTTGGGGCCACAGTGCCAACTCGGGGCTTAACTTACTATATGTGCCAACTCGGGGCCATAGTCTCAGGTTTGATTTTTTTTTTCTGAGACAGGGCTTCTCTGTACAGCCCTGGCTGTCCTAGAACTCGCTCTGTAGACCAGGCTGGCCTTGAACTCAGAAATCACCTGTCTCTGCTTCCCAAGTGTAGGAATTAAAGGTGTGCGCCACCACTGTCTGGTCACAGTTTCGTTTTTATAATGTTCTAGAGTGCAACAGAAGCTTTCTTGCTGAGGGATAGGCTCCACAGAGTACGTCTCTAAACTCTAAGCTTATTGGGTAGTCGGAGGAGGACAATGCCCTAGAAAAAATAGTCACAGTCACTTTTCCTCTACAGCACCCCAGCTGGGTTTCTCCACCCATGACAGTGTGACTGTGGTGTTGGGGTGGATAGGGACTGGGGGTGGGCGTTGGGAAAAAGTAAGCAAGTACCTCAGTTCAAATTAGCCATAAAATATAACCAGGGTCCTTCAGGAAGAATGGATAGGTTAGCAGGATTATGTGATGACGTAAACAGGAAGAGGAGCAAGGCAGCCATCACCATCACCAGAGTCAAAGGCCTGCAAAGGAGGAGGGCTGAGAGCAGGGAGCACAGCCATCAGATGCTCAGATGAAGAATGAGATTGAACAGGACAGTATCCGGGCCAGGGTTGATCAAGGAGTGAAGGCAGTGGAGAGGGGCTGTGGGGCAGGCTATGAAAAGCCTAGGCACCCAAACACATCCCTCTCCTCCAGCATCCTAGGCTATCCCTCCTGAACCGAACCCATCACATGTACAAAATACTGTGAAAAGATCACAAATAGCCCATACACCAAAGCAGCATCAACTTCCCTACTTCCTCTTGTTTCAATTTTATTTTTACTGCTGTCTTGTTCTTAATCTCTTTGCAAGTACATCACAAAGGTAATTTCAATCCCATACTACATATTCAAATAGATATTAAATAATACTCTAGATTTTATACCTAAGCAAACTATCAAGTCTCCTTAGTATTATCATCCAGTAACTGTCAAAATATACAATAAAATTTCAGAATACTAGGCCACATATGCTGTGTTAAAAATATCGTCTCTGCAGACCTCATAAGTGTAATTTTTGGCACATTTAAAAACTGGGATTGGTGACGTTAAAACATCTCACAAAGTTAAGATAACTGCAATTAAAGGGTTTTTATGCTTTCAGATTTAGTGTCCCAAATTATACGATTTCTTGCTTTATGCTTTCTTGTGTAAATAAATAAATTCATCATCCATCTTATATAAGGTTCCAGCCCATAGAACTCCCAAGGAAGCTTTGATTATACAAATGACGTACAGAGTATCAAGATAGATAGATAGATAGATAGATAGATAGATAGATAGATAGATAGATAATCAATAGAAGTTCTAACAGGTTAGACAAAATTAATGAATTATGACACTCTAACTTGCCTACAACAGTCCCCGTCTTCCCTTTCCATCTTCTTCCCTCCTGTTTCCCCTCCTTCCAGCTTCCTCTTCTTACATCTTTTCATCAAAACAAGAATAATGGCTCCATCTCAGTGTGCTTGCAAGTCCTGCATTTTAGGCATGATGCAGTCTACCACGTTAAAGAACAATGCATACTACAATATAATAAGGGAAATAAATTCAAAGAAGATCCCATAGAGACTATGATTAATATCGCTTTACTCAAAAGTTATCAGAGCTGTAATATCTGTCCACAAATGATCTTTCCTCTTGAATTTACATGGAAAGAGTATTCATGTTCCATTTTCATTGCAATCAAAAGCACAGAATTCCAAATAACGACCATTCTTTACTTTGTATGTAACAAGTATTCAGCCTGAGTTTACGTGTAGGGCTCCCAGTTTTTAAATCCACCAATGGAAGACTCAGGACATGAGCCCATAAAAGCAGCTTCTGTGAACTGTAAACCCTATGATTCTCCCCCCATCCCCGCCCCTGACTGCTGGCCGAGGTCAGTATCCCTATCATTAGCCAAGCCACAACATAATTGTATTACTGCTCCTTATGTGTGGGCAGATACTGAGCAATAACAGAACACACCACATCATTGCAAAAATGAAACAAGTGCCATGTCTTTGTCCCATTTTAGCATAAAATCAGTGAAAACAGTCTTTAGAAATGACACTGCACTAAGAAACCGAAAGCTGTCATTACTCTGTAGGTATACGTTCAAACTGATGATTTGACATCTTCAACTAGAACAAAAAAATAGGACTATATTTTGCTACTGAACTCCAATTGGGAGCTCATTTAATCTAATTTCTTTTGGTAACATTCAGTTCAATTAAGGAATACGCCGTTACTTAAAATAGTCTAATTAGATGAAACTCTGCTCTGGTGCCTATCTTTCAATGTCTACAATAGAACTAAAGCTTCGTTGCAGGAAGTGTAGGCTGTTTCCTCCAGCTTACATGCTTTTGGCCAGTCTCTGGGCTCCATAGCTCTTTCAAATGCTGACCTACATAGAGGATAGAGCATGCACCCTGCCACTAGTTGTAGCGGTTTGCCTACAGGAAGGGATACCTCGCTCGCTGGCTATAAGGGCCACCATTTGCCTTGTTCCCCCAGTGGGCTACGTGGAAGTGAGGGCCAGTTTGCACTGTGATGTGTTCATCATGCACAGGGCTCTCACAAAAGAGCACTGGGTTAAACTGCTTCCTAATGTGCCTCCTACAGAGTTTATTAACTGAAAAATCTAAATAGTGTTTTGGCAATGCACAGAGCCGTGGGGCTGGGAAGTGTCAGCGAAGTAAAACAACCACATTTCAATTCAGAAAAGCTCAGAAAGAGGATATTCATTTTCTCAATTAGGGTCTCTTCTGGTGTTGAAAAAAATGCCACCGGAAAACTATATTTACAATTGTAAGATACCAGGGCACAAAAACTTATGGTTTCACAAGGACTTAGCACACCAACTTTAAACAGCACAGTGCTGACAGGTTTCAAATAAAGATATTAGCAATTTATGATCTTATCAACCTGTTAAAAACAAATAGCCCAGCAAAGTGACTGTTATTTCTAATGAACTATATTTCATTAATCTCAGAAGAAGAACAGATTGACTTTGTCATCTTGTCTCTCTGACCCAACTTAGGTTTTGCTGAACCCAGACACGGATTTTTTTTTCACCTTTCCAAACTTCTCCCCTCTTCTTCCACATCTCCACATATCACTGCAAAAGGAGCACTAATTAACTCAGTCCCAAGCAATTCAAACAGTGGATCTAGGCAGGAATTTTATACCAATGCCAATCGCGATGGAGTAGAAACCAAGTGCCTGCCTAGGCTTCTGTGGGATCTGGAAACCCTCTCAGTACATTTAATGCAATCCAGGATGGGTGACAAACATATTTGATAGACTGTGACATGGGGATAGGCAGGAGAGTCCCTAGAGAAACATTTCCAGGAGATCTTTCTCTACTAGAAGAAACAACTCTTATGACTTTGCATTTTTAAAAATCCATTCTTCCCTGGGTAAGTTAAATAGAAGACTTGCAACTAGTCTATAGAAAGGATTGCTAATTTGCATTTAAAAAGAACAGTTTGCTTCTTCTACACAGGGTGACTTAAAAGGAACTTCAATGAGCGAGCAAAGAACTGGTGAAGATTTTCAAAATTAATTTATTCAATTCACAGCACAACCCTCTAAAATTATTTAAGGCACTTAATTGGAAAATGATTCAATATATTGAAGTAATTCCTGATTTTCCAAAGCATTTAACTTTTAAATTAAATGTGACCCTACTTTCACAAGAATGACGAGTGAAATGTGTATTCAAGTCATTACCTTCTTTTTGGGAGCCTAAACTCACTGATAAATGCAATCAGACTTGTGTAGCTTTACTGCCCAAAACGGGGCTGAGTTTTTGATTCTGGTAGCAACAACACAACAGGTCTTTTAATCTCCAAGATAGACTTGCTACTTTAAAGAAAAAAGGAATCATACTCTTGTTATAAAGCAAAATAAAAGGTAACAAGCACAAAATTCTGGGTTTTAAACTCAGAACAGATTATAGGCTGCAAGAATGATGTCACCAGCAAATAGTGAAACTCCTTGGCACAAATGCCTCTGCTTACTGAAGTTCCAGGTACCTTTCAACTTGTCTCTGGCTCAAGAGCTCCCTGTGTGTGAGTCTATTTTATCCGCTTCCCTAATCTTCTTGCACACACCTCTTTTCCTGAGTATTAAAGTGGACAAGGCGCCCAGTTGCTTCTCCACAGGGTAATGCCTGCTTAACTCATAACTCTCAGGGTTCTCCCTCCTTCTTTCCCCCTCCCTCCCTCCCTNGTGTGTGTGTGTGTGTGTGTGTGTGATGACCAAAACTGAGAGCCTGTCTCATGTTAGGGAGCCCAGGGGCTGGGGGTGTAGCCCACAAAACACCTCTACATCACATGTAAAAGTGATGGCTCCCCAGGAAACAAATGTTGGGAGTCCAAAAGACTTTTCCCGTGCAATTCACCTACAGGTCGATGAGAAGTGCCTGAAGGGACTGGGAGAATCTGGGGATTTATCAACAAGCTAGAACTGGGAGCCCCAGAGGCCCGCCACGTTTTTCAGAGAACTCTCCCCACCAACCTCTGTAGGCCAGGACTTCTTAGATGCCTCCAACAAGACCCAGGCAAGGGCAGCTTTGGTATATGGCTGCTCCTGGGAGGGAGCCCTTGGTGTTACTCTTGGAGTTTTGCTTGATTGAAGCCAGGAGAGTAAAGACTTCCCTAGAAACCCCTGACTGTCCTACCCTTGGCCCAAGCAGAGCTCCGGACCAGCTTCTGCCAATGTCCTCATTCTGGGTCACCAGCATGAAATGCCTTTCTCCTGTCCCGGGTGGTCCTTGCACTGGGTGGTCAGCCGACTATGGTGTAGCCCAACTACAGCCTGGGGACCAGTGTTGGAGCTTTACACTTGAACGCAAGCGCTACCTTGGCTTCCAGTGAACTTGCTATTTTCACGGACCCCAAATGGGAGCTGTTTCCCCAAAGCATAATTCGACTAGCCCACTGAGCCCTGGGCCACAAGGGCCAGCGTCGGAACTCCGGCTCTGTTGCCGGAAAAGAAAACAAAAGAGTTATAGAATAATTTTCAGGAACGCCAGAGCCTCAGGGGTCCCGGTACCCCGACTCCTGGCTGCTCCTCTTACAAATGATCCGGAGCAAGAAAGCGATGCCACGAGCCCCGGCTGTCCAAGAAAGGGAGGGAGAAGAAGGAACTAGAAAATAAAATGAATTCTCCTACTCTGCCTCAGTTCCCGGACCCCGGACACACCCCCAAAGTATTCCGTGTGTTTTCTCTCTCAATTGCTCGCTCTTTTTTAATGTCTCCCGGAAAACCTTAGTGGCGAACAGCAGGAAGGAAAAAATCCGAGCAAATCGTGTCACTTTCCGCACAATCGCGTTGTTTGGCAAACCCCCGGAGCTGCTCCACAATATTTACTACCCGAGCGCACGCAG
>LOEQ01003977.1:108609-122567 GCA_001685075.1 Bramus lutescens
TTTCTTTCTTTCTTTCTTTCTTTCTTTCTTTCTTTCTTTCTTTCTTTCTTTCTTTCTTCATTCATTATTCCAAGAAGAACTATTTCTCTTGTGCATTCAGCTATGGCATCATTTTCTTTAGTAGGTTCTACAGACTCTCACAACTCACATTTGGGTGGTTCATTGCATCCTGGTCACTTTGCCAGTCTGTTTTCCATGATAAACAGCACACAGGGGCAAGGATAAAGCTCTCAGCTGCTGTAGTGAGCTCTTGGCCTGATGAACTACCCCACCCCCTTTCTCAACAAAAGCTTTTGATAATAATTCTCGTTGGGCATCTCTCTACACCTTTCTACCATGTTTCTGCTAAACCCCTTGAAATATGCCCGATTTCTTCTTTACCCCACACAATTATTCTCTAAAGCTCAGCAATCCGGCATCCTGTTCCTGAATTATTTCCTACCAAAACCATTCTTCTGAATTTATAACTTTCTTTCAGGTAGTCTTGATTTCTCCTTATTCATGCCATTACCTGACTTTCTTGGAACTTTAGAAGTAGATCTCCCCATGAGACACAAAGCCTACTAACCAAGGGCCACATCTTTACTTGTCTTGGTAAATAAATAGTGAGTAACATCCAGTTAAAGAGAACCACGAGAAGGGGGAAGCCATTTGATTACTGAGACACAGTGAAGTTCAAGAGAAAGGCTAGGACATGGAACACAACAGTGCAAGGAAAATTTCCAGGAGAGGATGGTAGGCTTTCTCTGTTCTCTTACACTGTTGACCATCCACTCAACATTCCCACTGGTGTTCGCTCAATGCCAGACACAATGCTAGGCTCCAAGCTTACAAAAGTTCTTTGACCCTCTTCCTTTAGTGGCCATCTTCTCT
Source organism: Bramus lutescens (assembly GCA_001685075.1). Lineage (NCBI taxonomy): Eukaryota > Metazoa > Chordata > Mammalia > Rodentia > Cricetidae > Bramus > Bramus lutescens. Next base: position 109,483 of record LOEQ01003977.1, read on the forward strand.
CTCGGTTTCAATAATGTTCATTTTAGGATTCTTCTCAAACCCAGGCCCCTTCTCTATGTTCTGGGTCCCAGGGCCCTTCTTCCAAATACCCACAGCTATATCCAGTTGTATTTCTACAAGTCCTAAACCCAGCATGCCTTTATGCACACATAATTCGATAGATACAATGTATGTGTGAATTATATCCACCTAGAATGTACATCTCATACAACAGTAAGTGCTTGGCATCCAGTTATGAAATGAATTGCAGTTCTTATAATTTCTCAGCTTTCATCTGGACCATAGCTATGGTCCAGTATTCATTATGTCTCCTTGCAGGCATTCAGAGATCTGTCTTCTCATTAGTCTGAGCTAAACAGACTGTATAAAGGACATTTGGAGCATAGACTGCCTTAGTTAAGCACCTACCATCATCCCCTCCCCCCCCCACACCATTTGTTGCCCTGCAAATGCTTAGATGCTCAAGAGACTTTGCAGTGACTGACTGCTCTGTCTAGGAAGAACTTCCTCCTGATTGTATTTACATGACTACTCAAACTGTGACCAAGCCCAAATCAGATAGAACTTCAGCAAAGCCTTGCCAGCAGCCCCTCGATGTTTGCAGCGAGTTCTCCTTAATGGTGTTGTCATGATTTGCTCAAAAACTCTTCTTCATTCAAGACTGTGTCTCCATCACTTCTGTCCTACCCATATCTGGAATAAAAGTAAGTACAAAAAACAGTTTTGAAAAAGCAAATAGTGTTCTTTGGGGACAGTGCCATATAATTTATGGTGAATATAGTGCTCTAAAAAGCCTCAGCCACTTCCTTCACTGTGGTTTATCTCTTCCTCAGAGAAATCAGAATGAGCTTTTTTTTTTTTAAATAAAATGATTGAAAAGGTACACTGAATCTCCAACTTAATTATTTCAATTCCTGCGAAGAGGCCTTTCATGGAGGCTGCTTCTTGGTAAATGTGATAAAGTTCAAATGCATTCTTAAAAATTGTAAATTAATTTATAAATTTCCATTTAATGTTTGGGCTTGCTCTTTTCAAATAGGAACCCTCATAAAGTTACTTCCTATTGATGCAGTATCTGTATATCTAGAGTGTAAGCTAGTATTTACTCACTTTCTGGAAATTTCCAGAGTTGCTTGTTACATATCAGAGGAAAGACATGTTGTCCACGATTGCAGTTCAGTTAAACTTCCTTTCCCTGGGAATTTAGATTCTGATCAACTTCTGTGTTTTCGGAAAGCAAGTGGCCCCCATTCTGTTCATGCGCTCTTAGCTTTTCTAGACTGTTTGTCTGTGGCGTTCTGCCTGCTTTGCCCTTTGCATCCTTTTCCTGGACTCTCTCCCACCTCTGCAGTCGCTAGAGCTATTGCCTTTTGATGATCTCCCTTGGGCTGTCCCAGGCAACCTGAAGTGTCCATCCCCTCATCCCCTGGTGCACTTGGTGACTCTTTGATGGAACATCTTTTATGTGTGTTATCCTATCTCCTTTTTCAGTTAGATAAAAAGCCTTGCATTAAGTACCATGGTGTCCAGTTAATCTCTGAGGCATTGGTAATGTCTGGCTCAGTTTCCTACATTCAGAAAGTCTTCAATAATTATGCATTTCATTGAACTAAGTTAACGTCAGGCCACTTTCTTTTTGCTGCATAATGACAAAATAATTAAAACAAGCTCATAACAATGGTAAGCGGAAGAGACAGAATTTGAATACAGGCATATACAGTTCACTACACTTTGAACCTCTGGACTTTGTTGCCTTGGCAACGGATGAGATATTTTGCAAAGTTGTTAGTGCAGTCATATAAATTGGCCTAAGTTGTTAAAATACAAAATTGCTCTAGTAAAGCTTAACATATCCCTGGCTGTGTGAAAAGAAGTGTGTGTGTGTGTGTGTGTGTGTGTGTGTGTGTGTGTTTGGTGAAAGATGACCCAGTGGTTAAGAGCACTCTTTGCTCTTGCAAAGGTCTTGGATTCAGTTTCCAGCCACATGATGACTCACAACAGTAACTACAGGGGATCTGATGCTTCTTTTGATCTCTGCAAGTTACTGCACACATGTCTCTCACACACACACACACACACATACACTCAGGTATACACATTCACGTGTGTGCGTGTGTGTGTGTATGCATGTGTGTATATATGTATGTATGCATGCATTTTGATGTTGCTAAGTTTCAAACCTGGTACCCGTCAGGCAAGCATTTTGCTACTCAACTACAGCTCCAACTGTCTGCTGAATGCTTTCATTTTGTGACATCAGTTTATTTCTTAAGACTCTATCATCTATCTACTTCAGGCCCTTTTCAAAGTAAACTTTATTATGAAAAACTCATAAATAAAACTCTTTAAAGCTTGCAACTAACCAGACCCCAATCCTATACATCTTAATGACTTTTAGTTAGAATAGCAGTTCCTGAGGTCTGAAGCTTCACATTGCAATTTACACTTTCACGATTGAATACATTTTTATGCACTTGTCCACCACAAACAAACAACAACAAAATACTCTGTAGCAGAGTTAGAACTGGAAAAATAATTAGCTTTATGTCCTCTTTCGTAAGTGTCCATTACATGTGTTTAGTCTTTCCTCATGCCCTAATGCTTACCCTTTCCTGTTCTCTATTCTACATGTTGTACCGAACCCTTCCTTAAACACATCTGTTACAATGCACATATGTTATTGATTAGATTACACATATGAGGGAGAGCATGTGCAAGTTTTTCTTTCTGAGATTGTTTGACTTCACCTAATATTATACATTCTAAGTCCTGCCATTTTTTTCTGAAAATTTTGTGATTGCATTTTTCTCTAGAGCTGACTAGTATTCCTAGACAATTTTCATTTTTGATTCTTCTGATTCCAACTCTTTGCTATAATACATGAAGCAGCAATAAACACGGGGTGCCCATTTCTATGGTAGGGTATAGGGTACTCTGAGTGTGTGCCCAAGAGTGAATTAGCTGTGTCAAATGGTAGCTCTATTTTTTATTTTCTGAGAAATTTCCAAACTGATTTCCACAATGACTGTGGAATTATATTTATTTACACTCCTCACCAGCAGTGAATAAGGGTTCCTATCTAGCCAAATAATTGCCAACATTTATTGTCAGACCTCTTGATGATAGCCATTTTGACTGGGGTGAGGGGATGTGGTGGTTTGAATGAAAATGGCCTCCTAGGCTAGTAGGGAGTGGCACTATTAGGAGATGTGTTCTTGTTAGAGTATGTGTGGCCTTGTTGGAGGAAGTGTGTCATGGTGGGGGACTTTGAGGTTTCAAAAGTAAAGCTAAGCCTGGTGTCTGACTCTCTTCCTGCTGCCCGTGGATCCAGACACAGAACTCTCAGCCACCTCTCAGTACCATGTCTGTGCCCACTCTGCCATGCTTCCTGCAATGATAATAATGGACCTCTGAACTGTAAGCCAGCCCAAATTAAATGGTTTCCTTTGTAAGAGTTGCCATGGTCATAGTGTCTCCTCACAGCAATAGAAATCCTAATTAAAACTGGTGAATCTCAAAGTAGTTTTAGCCTGCATTTCCCTGGTGACTGGGGATATTTAGTATTTTTGAAAATAGCTATTGGCCATTTGTGTTTCTTTTATTAACATATGTCTGCTCAATTTATTTGCTCGTTTATTGAGTTTTATTTACTTGGTATCTGATTTCTGCAACTCCTTGTAAACTCTGGATATTGGTTCCTTGTCTGGAGAGTAGCTGGCAAAATTTTCTCCCATTCTGTGGGCTGTCTGTGTGCTCTGCTGATTGTTTCCTTTGCCATACAGAAGCATTTCGGTTATCTTTAATTCCTTAGATCTTCAGGTAGAAAAGTATAGAAATATCACAATTTGAATAGAACTAGGCTGAGCCTCCCCAGTCTGCAGATATGGGATACTGAAAACGATGCTATGATTCTGTGAGTGGAGTCAGGGATGCAGGCTTTGCCATCACCATAGAGAGCTCAAGTGCTTATTTGGGGCCTTTGGGCTTCAACATGCAGGGAGAGGAAGCTGTAAACCATCTCACTCTCAGTGTTGGTCCTTGAAAATCCAGCATTACCATCTAAAATTTAACATTTCCTGTGTTAATCCAAAAGAGAGGAGGAGAAAAACCACGGACCCAAATCATCATGGCCAAGTTAATTAAAGCAAGCAACTAATTAAATTAAGTTTTTAAATTTTATTTTATTTCTATACATAGGCTGTCTTCCCCTAAGATGGGATTTGAGCCATCAGCATCGGATGTGAGGAAGGCAAGGGTTTTGTAGCTCAGGGGTAGGGGGTTTGGTGGGCAAGTGGGTGGGGTTACAGGAACAGAATCACAAGCATAACAAGTTACTCCTAACAACCTCCTGGAACGAAGACATGATTGCAGGGTGGGCATAACAAGGTAGTCATAACAAGAGGTAATCATTACAACGTAGTCATATGTGGTCATATAACCCTTTGAAACAAAGGTAGGTCTACAAGATGGCAATAAATAATTTTTTGAAACAAAGACATGGCTGCCATTTCCTGGAACAGGCAATACAAAACCATATGTAGTTAAGGTTGAAGGTGGAGTATAGCCCAATCCTTGAAAAACAGGTTTAACCATAAACAGGAGTGACCCTAGTTTTTCATCACTGTAAGCTGGCTTTTAAGCCTAAGATGGAGGCAGGCTGGTTCTTCACCTGCACCCCCTAACAAAGTAATCTCATGAGAAAGAACTGACTGAAATAATGGGCGGCAATGGACATTTCTGCTGCATTTGGGGTGCACCTGAGCCTATGTTTCCTGTGTTGCCTCAGGGGAGGACAAGGGATGGGGTGAGTCTTTCCTAATGCCCATCATCACTGTCTCTTTGTTGTCTCTTCTTGCAGCACACAATGCCTGTCTGCGCTCTATGCGCTACCATACAGTTCGCGAGCTTCGGGCANTCTCTAGCAGGGAAGAGCAGCTGGAGGCCAGGACTCCAAATGGTCCTAACATCTTCTTAGTTGCTTTTTAAAAATTTTTACCTTTCCATGGTCTTAGTCCAGGTGTCCATCTCTCCTTTGCTCAATAAGAAACCCTTTTCAGAAGCAAAGACAGATCTTAAAAAGGGTCTCACTTAGGGTTTTCACTTTGCAAATCAGGCATCCATTTTTCTTTTTAAGATAATTTGAGAATTCAAAGTCCTGGCAAGACCAGGAGAGGACAAATCAGATCAGCGCATTTGCATTGCTAGTTCATCAGACAAAAAATTAAAAAAAAATAGGGAATGAGACAGGACAGAAATGTAAAGCAGGCACACTCTTGTCACTCTGATGCTACCCTGCAGGGTACCCCAAAGTATGAGCAGAGGTTCCTCCATGTTTGGAGGAAGTTTGGTCTCTTTCCTGCTCTGGTTAAAGATGAGTCTCAGACTCAGTACACGAAGGCTCCTTTAGCAGGCAAGTTTACCCTTTAAGATCTGGTGCTTGAAAGGAAAACTAGGTTCAAAGTACTTGCTTAGTGAGGACTACATCATTCTTACCTGTTTCCTTGCCTGGAAGCCAAGGATGATGTTGCTGCACAGCAAATTTGTGGAAGTAGAGTGCACATGGACGAGAGGGGCTGGTTTTAGTTCCTCACAATAGCCTCATTGGTTCCTCATCCTAGGAGGTGGCTTTAGAATTAGCCTCAGAGCTACACAGTCCTGTTCCACAGGAAGTAAGGGTGGCACAGATATTCAGTGCCAGAAAGCTGAGGTGCCTCTTCTCAGAGGCTGGTTCCTCCCTTGATCCTCCCCCCAAAAAACCAATTCCTCATGGTTCATTAGCATACACAGATTTCTGTCTCACTGCCAAACACTTCTGCTTGCAGCCCCTCACCTCAGACATCCAGTGAGATCATGAGCTCCAGGTACACGCCCTACCTGTTCAGGCTTAGGGTGACTGTGTGGGGAAAAAGCCTTATCCAGAGGCTAGAGCTGGGCCTTGCAACCTCCATCTATCTATGTCTATTCTGCTCTAGAAATTCTCTACAGACTCGAAAGTAGATTAGGTTTCTTTCACATTTTTTCTTGTCTAGTGTTGTGTATACTAAGCAGTACTAGGAAATGAACAAAACACTGTTCCTTGAGACTATTATCTAGTTACCTTTGAGCTGAGGGGTCTAATAATCACATCTAAAGATTCAAGGGTTTTTCAAGACTTTAAAGAGTGAAATTGAAGAAGACATCAGAAGATGGACAGACTTTCCATGCTAATGGATCAGTACAATTAACACAGTAAAATGACCATCCTACCAAAAGCAATCAATAGATTCAAAGCAATCTCCATCAAAATTCCAACACTATTGTTCACAGGCCTTGAAAGGACAATTCTCAACTCCATATGAAAACCAAAACCAAACAAAAAGCCCAGTGCTGTCAGATAATGCTCTTGTACTCTGTAAATTTTTGTCATTCATTTTGGTTTAATAAAACAGTGATTGGTCAGTAGCCAGGCATGAAATGTAGGTGGGCAACCAGACTAGGAGAATTCTGGGAAGAGAAAAGGCACAGATGCAGTCATCAGCTAGAGGAAGCAAGATTAGAATGCCTTACTGTGCAAAAGTACCAAGCCATGTTGCTAAACATGGACAAGAGTTATGGGTTAATTTAAGTTATAAGAGCTAGTTAGTAGTAAACCTGAGCTAATAGTTCAAACAGTTTATAATTAATATTATAAACACTTTACTTTATTTGGGACTAAATGGCTGTGGGACCAGGTGGGACAGAAACTGTTGTTTACAGCCAAGGATAGCTAAAACAATTCTGAACAATAAAAGAACTGTTGGAGGTCTTTCCGAACTTCAAGTTGTTCTAGAAAGCTATAGAAATAAAACCAGCATGTTATTGGCATAAAAACAGACGTGTTGATTCATGGAATCTAACTAAAGATCAGACATAAAACCACACACCCACAAACACCTGATTTTTGATAAAGAAGCTAGAGCTACTCAAGAAAAAAAAAGACAGCATCTTCAACAAATGACGCTGGTCAAACTGGATGTCTGCATGTAGAAGAATGCAAGTAGATCCATAGTTACCACCCCATACAAAGCTCAACTCCAAATTGATCAAAAACTTCAACATAAAGCCAGATACACTGAACCTGACAGAAGAGAAAATGGGCAATTGGCTTGAACACAGAAGACAACTTCCTGAACAGAACATCTATAGCACAGGCACTAAGATCAACAATCAGTAAATGGGACCTCAAGAAACTGGAAAGGTTCTGTAAGGCAAAAGATATCACCAATTGGACAAAGCATCAACTACAGAAAGGGAAATGATTTTTACCAACTCCACATTCCATAGAGGACTAATATACAAGCTATATAAAGAACTTAAGAGACTAGATATTAAAAAAATAACAACAAATAATCGTGTTAAAAGTGGGAACCCATATAAACAGACAATTCTCCATAGAGGATCCTCGAGTGATTGAGAAACACTTAAAGAAATGCTGAACGTCTTTAACATTCAGAGAAATGCAAATCAAAATTACTTTGAGATTTCATCTTACACCTGTCAGAATGGCTAAGATCCATAACACAAGTGACAGCTCATGCTGGCAAGGATATAGCCTAAGGGGAGCACTCATTTATTGCCAGTCTAAATGCAAACTTGTATAGTTATTATGGAAATCAGTATGGTGATTCCTCAGAAAGATGGGAACTGATCTATCTCAAAATCTAGCTATACCACTCTTTATTATATACCCAAAATACTCTTTATCCTATGACAAGGACACTTGCTCAACCATGTTCATTTCTGTTCTAGTCATAATTGCCAGAAACTGGAAACAACATAGATGTCTCTCAGCAGAAGAATGGATAAAGAAAATGTGGTACATTGACAAAATGCAGTATCACTCAGCTGTTTAAAAAATGACATCATGACATTTGCAGGCAAATGGATGGAACTAGAAAAAGTCTTCCTTAGGTAACCTAGACACAGGAAGATAAATATGGTATGTGCTCAATTATATGTGTGTGTTAGCCATTAAATAAATGATAAGTAACCTGCAATTCATAGAAGCAGAGGGGTTAGGTATGAAGGAAGGGGCTAGGGGCACATTGATCTCTCTGGGAGGGGGAAACAGAATAGACTTTGTAGAGAACAGGAGGGGAGTAGCAATAAGGTTGAATGAGGAAATTTGGAAAAGGAACTGGAATTGAGGGCCATTTGAGTGATGATATTGGAACCTAGTACAGTGAAAACTTCCTAAAATATGTGAAGATGATCCTATGAAATCTCCGGATAATGGATACAGAGTCCCAACTGGTGTCTCTTGTCGGCAAATGAGGCTTTCAATGCAGTACTGAGTTGCATTCAACTGAGTTATTGGCCAATGGGAGTCCCATGGAAATCCACAAATAACCTAGGCTGTTGCTAAGACAACCAGTTGTCTCTGAAAACTGACAGCAGTGCTACATTGTGAAGGACGATGCCCACACAACTCAATGAACATGGAGCAATTAAGCCTGTACCTACATGGAACCTTCATGACTATGTTCTAGAGTCTTTGGTGTGAGAAGGTACTCTGTAGGCTACCAAAAGACAAACATAGACACCGATCCCCTAATAAAACCTTTGATCTACAATCTCTCCTTCCTACGAAATATGCTAGGGCAATGGCACAGAACTCGGAGGGGGGAGCCCAACCAATGTCTGATTTGACTTCATGCCCTCTTCACAAGATGGAGCCCATTTCCCATACTGCTTGGCTGATGAAGAACCAGAGACTAGACACCATAGGAGACCTAGGATAAAATCAAACTCTGCTGCTCTTAAAAAGAATAAAGATCAATAAAATGACTCCTAATGATATTTTGTTATACTCACAGATCAGTTCCTGATTCAGCCATCATTAGAGAAGTTTCTTTCTACGACAGATAAGAATAAATGTATAGACCTATAGTCAGATATTATGTAGAGAGAGGCCTCGTCACACATAGCTCTAAATAGGATGTCTCCATAAAATTCCTCCCCTAGGGGACCCCACAAAAGAGGAGGCAGAAAAAGTGTAAGAGCCAGAAGGAATGGAGGACATCAGGAGAACAAGGGCCTCTAAATCAGCTGAACAAGGTGCACATGAGCTCTCAGAGGCTGACGCAGCAAGCAAAGCAGTCATATGGGTCTTCATCAGGTCCTCTGTGTGTGTATTAAAGCTTCCAGCTTATTATTTTTGTGGGATGCCTGAGTGTGTCAACCAGTTGGTCTCTGGTTCTTGCCCTTGTTCTTGGGGCTCTTCTTTTCTTGGGTTGTCTTGTCCAATCTCAATGTGATGGTTTTTGTATTATTATACTATATATATTTTGTTATGTTTGGTTGCTATCTCTTAGGAGCCTGTTCTTTTGTAATGAGAGATAAAAATGGAGTGGATCTGCTGGGGAAGGGAGATGGGAAGGAACTGGGAAGAATAGATGGAAGGGAAATTGTAATTAGGATATGTTCTATGAGGGAAGAATCTATCTTCACTAAAAGGAAAAAAATAAAAAAGAAAGATTTAGGGATGTCTTAGTCAGGGTTTTTATTGCTGTGAAGAGACACTATGATCATGGCAACTCTTATAAAAACAGCATTTATTTCAGTCTGGCTTACAGTTTCAGAGGTTAAGTCCATTATCATCATGGTAGGAAGCACAGCAGCGTGCAGGCAGACATGGTGCTGGAGAAAGAACTGAGTGTTCTACATCTGGATCTGCAGGCAACAGAGGACACTGTGAGCCACACTGGGTACAGTGTGAGCATATGAGACCCAAAAGTCTACCACTGCAGTGATGCACTTCCTCCAACAAGGTCACACTTCCTAATAGTGCCACTCCCTAACGGCTAAGCATTCAAATACAAGAGACTGAGTGCCATTCCTATACAAACCACCATGAGGGGTTTGTTTTTGCTCTTTGTGCTTGCATCCAGGGCTTTGAACAGGTTCCTGTGGCACACTACCACTAAAGTGCACCCCAGGTCCCCCATAAAAACCACTTACTTTGTTAAGACTCTCCCTCTTTACTTCCTCACCCAGCTGGAAGAGAGTTTTTCATGATGTGTTCCATAATATTATAGATTTTTTTTCCTCTCATGGCGCCATTCCTTTCAAAGCAGAGATTGGTCTCCAGGACAGGAATCCTGACTTGTCTTTCACAGCATCTCCTGCTAATACTAACCCAGAGATGCCCATTAAGAAATGAAAAAACATAAGCCAACCATCCCAGGAGCCAATCCAAGATAAACTGATGCAAGAGAAATAAAAAAATCTTGGCTGCTTAAACAAAAATGTATTCTGATCAATAATTTATAAGTACTTCCTTTAAATGGGCAGTCAGAGAGCAAATATTGTTTTGAAAATGAAGGGCACAGTCAATTAACCAAACAATTCCAGTTAGCATGTGAGAAAAATGTATGATAGATTAGGGGGTGAAAACTAAATGAAACTGCCCACATCAGCAAATTACTCCCTAACAACCCCCCCCCACCACACACACAGAATGAAAAGGTATAATGGAGAGCATAAAGAGTTAAGAACAAGTCAGAAAATGTCATATTATTCATGCTATTATTTAGCCACCTAGGGCTTTCCTAACAAAATGGCCTTGGATCAGTGGCTTGCCATTATCTTTTATTCTTCTAGAGTTTCCAAGTTCAGAACTGATGTTCTGGAAAGTGTGGTTTTCCTGAAACCTTCTTGTCTTGAAGTTGACTCTCACAAGGTCTTTCATCTGTTTGAGACCACATCCTAACATATCCTTATGTTATGTTGGATGATGACACACCCTAAGAACCTCACTTATCAGAATTATTTGCTGACATATGTGCCATTCTGAGCTAAAAGTTTGAACTACAGTATAAGAAATTTTGAAAAATACACTCCAGTTCTGAATAGTGATTGATAATGGCTATAGATAAATAACCAAATAAATAATAAATTAGTGTATGTTTTATCTACAAAGTAAAACTTATGTCTAGTAATCTCTAGGGTTTATATATATTTCCTTATATAATCTTGAAAGATCTGGAATTACAATTTGTTCCTTTTATAGTTATTTAGATTTTTTAAATCATAGCAAAGATAATAGAAGCATGATATGCAGAAAACATGCAATCATCAGAAGCAGAAAATGACCATGTTTCTTTCCTTGAACACATAAGGAAACTGTTTTCTAGTTTGCCTTATAGTTAGATTGAGGTTGCTTGAGTTTGGGCTGAAGGAATAGGGGTCAAAGAAAATAAGTTACTTCATTGTATTTTTAATTTCATCTCTCTCTCTTTTCTTGGCAGTTTCTCAAATGCAAAGGATATAGCCATTTCCAAGATGATGGAAAAACGTGGTGTCAGAAGTTGCCTGTGTTAAATCACTGAGTGGAGCAAGACTAGCCACAGTTAGCTAGGCTGCATTCAACTTCCTTTGTGTTCAGCCACTGGGCTCTCGGGTTATTGTTCCAGCAACTAGAATCAAATTTTTATTACTTTAAAAATACTATCAATCAAAATTCCCACTTCCTCCCCTCCTCCCGGTTCCCTACCTCTACCACCATACACCCTCCCCCAAACCCCTTCCAGTCCTAAGAGAGGGCAAGGCACCCTGCCCTGTGGGAAGTCCAAGGCCCTCCCCACAACATCCAGGCTGAGCAGGTATGCATCCAAAGAGAATAGGATCCCAGAAAGCAGTACATGCAGTAGAGACAAATCTCAGTGGGATCAAACCGGTCCCTCTGAATGTGGTTGACAGTTGGGGCAGACTAAAGGGCCAATGACAATGGCATTGGGATGTCTCTAGAATCAGTTTCTATGACAAATATATCACCATTACTAGTGCCAATCTAGAAAGTTTTGTTCATTAGAATGAAAAAAAGTGGGCAAGCATCCTTTGAAATAGATGACACATGAGATACATGATACATATATATACTTGACATGAGATAAATGTATAATTTATTTAATTTTTCTCATGTATACATATATCATGTATCTCATGTATATATGAGAAAAAATAAATTATGGCACATTGGTTTATTAAGTCCACGGAGCTATAGAAAGCCAGAAAATCTCTGTGGACCAACCTGGAAGAATGCTAGTTGCATACAGAAATCTGTTCAGGAAACCTGCAAGCAGGCAAACATTTATAACATAATTAATACTTTTATTAAGCTCACATGCTCAAATGCTAATGAATTTAAGACAAAATTAAAAGAAAAAGCACACATCTTTATTCAAAATAATTATGTTAAACTAGTAGATTTTTAAAATAGCCTAAATTGTACTTTGTTTTCTTACACAAATCCCTTGCCACACAACTTTGACTTTTTGCCTCAGGAAGCAGAATCCATTTCTCTTACGTCTGGATTAGAACAGGAACTAACAGAACAACAGAAAAATGGCAGGAAACATTATGCACAAATTCTAAGCCAAAGACTTAACCGGCTTAGGACACAGCCTCCTCTCTTCCTGAGCTATGGCAGTTACAGTGGGGGCAAGTTTAGGATAGAAGGTGGGTGAGACAAGGTCAGAATGTTGACAGCAGGTGTGCAACCCTGCCTGAAACTAGAGAGGCCACCGGCCTCCTGCNCTCCCCTCCTCTCCTCCCTTCCCCTCCCCTCCCCTCCCCTTTCTTCCTCTCTCCTCCTTTCATTCTCCATTCCTGTCTTCTCTTCTTCCCTCCCCTGTCCCCTTCTCTCCCTCCTCTTCCTCCCCTTCTCTCTGCCTTCCTCCTCCCCTCAGCATTTCTTCAGGTGATGATGTATAGATCCTTTTCCTATTTGGCCGCCTTCTCCTCCTTCTCACATCCTCAGCTGCAGGGAGGCCCCAGGTTTCACCTGTAAAAAGCAAGTTCTCTCCCACTGAGTGCATGCTCAGCCCTTCTCTCTCTCTCAGTAAATACGGGATTTTTCTTAAAGATCTTCTTACATGATATCGAGTACCTCAATAGCCCATCACATTGCCCTGTGGTGGTTGAGATTAGGGAAGATACTTCTTACGTACCATGAGTCAAGAAGGTGACTGACCTGTAAAGCCAGTGTACTGGCCAAAGTAAATCACTGTGATCAAATGAAATGACTTTCTAGATAAAACAAGTTTTAGTAGTTTTCTTCCCCTGTA
>LOEQ01003977.1:122612-142588 GCA_001685075.1 Bramus lutescens
ATGTATGAATATTTTTAAATAGAAGCATCTATGTGTGTGTACATATTAAATATGCTGTTAATGTTCATACATTATACATTATATTTTATATATGTATATATTCCCTTTTGTCCATTGGTGCTGCTTTCAGACACAAGTAAGGTATTTATATGTGTTTTTATCCTTGCTTGCAGCATGATGCTCAACCGACTTTCTCTTCCTGTCTATAAAGAAATGGAAAAGCATGCAACAATGTTTGGAGCTGTGGACAGCTTCATTGGGGTGGTCACATTTCCACATGAGTGGCCCTTTCACAAGTAGAAGTACTATGCAGAGTCATGGCAGTGAGGGAAGGCAAATGGCTGTCCCATGGCTGCAGCACACGTGGAGAAGGAGAAGAATTCACAAGAATTCAGGGAAGGATGCTAAGGAAAGACGGTAGGCTCCCAGTTGTATTAAACTCTGATTTGTCATTACACAGTCACTCAGCATTTCTTCCAACAAGGATTAGCAGATCCTCTTCCAAAGACAATGGGACCATCAATGTGGAGAGTACCTTTTTGTGACAGAAAACAAGATCCAAATGGCTCCCAAATAGCCCTGCGGTGAAGAATATTTTTAACAGTACAAAACATACAAAGAAACAAAAACCAACCAAACAAAAAACAATTAGAAATTATTTAAAACCAGATTTCAACTTGATATTTTCTTTTCAACAAAAAAAAAATTGAAATTAGACTCAAGCTCATTGTAATTCGTCAGAACGCTGAAATGGGGATCTTTTATTTGGTACAGTGTTGTGTTTGCTGAGCAGAGACCTTCATTTGCCGCTACATTTCCTCTCATCATTATATAATGGTCTCCTCAAACGCCAGTTAGTCCACGGGTATTGAAGCATTGCCACTGATCTTCTTCTCTCTAACACAGCGCTATACGCAGAGAAAGGTTTACTAATATGAATGAAGGTGTGAGCAGAGCCCCAACCTGGATGACTAAAGCCACTGACCACCTTTACATAGCAGCAGGTCAAATATCACAGACTGCTTTCATGCTCGTCCTCCTGAGTAGTCAGGAGATGCAAGTCAAATCCTGGATGGACATCTCCTATCACCCGCCACAGCGTGCGGTGTATTCTAAATTGCTATGGACTTTGAAGAAAGAAATAGAGCAAAATTAACGAAAAGTTCAAAAGCATTTATACGTTTTGTTAGGATAATGTGGAGTCCCAAACAGCATGTGAAGGAAATAATCAGAGATGTAAAGATTTTTGTACACATTTTAGAGTTGTGGAAATACTAGTATTTTAAAAAATATTTTAACAATAGAATTGTTAGCTAAATTATGCATTATTTCCATGGTTAAATGTTGAGAAGCCAATAATAATTGCATCCTGAAGAATGCTTAATAATAGAAATATTCCAGGTAAGTTTTGTATTTAGTTGTTTGGGGCATGTGTGTTTGCGCGCATGCACAAGCACATAGGCGCACATATGTGCACATGTAGAAAAGAGGGAGGGGCAGACAAACACACACAGAGACAGAAAAAGAGAGCAAAAATTTATTAAAAAGCAGCTTCCTAAAACATATAAGCAAAGTTTTGTAATGCACGGTGGAGCTTCTGACAGAGGAAAGCAACTTCCTGGGGGCTGGAGAGGACAAGGAGCTACAGGACAGTCACTGAAGGGAGTCTCTTTGGGGAAGTGTCCCAGCTTGTCTATGAGTCCTGCGTGTGAAGGTGGAAACAGGCTCTGAGGTCCTGCAGTGGTAAACGTCACTTGTGAGGATGATCACAACGGCTGGGCATCTTGCATCCCCAGCAGCACGGGGAGAAAACACTCAGGATGTAAGGGGATGCATGCCTGTCCTATTTGGGGGTGCAGAAGAAAAACACAGGAAGAAAAGGATTCTGTTCTTGAAAGGTGATGCACGGGGAGAAAACACTCAGGATGTAAGGGGATGCATGCCTGTCCTATTTGGGGGTGCAGAAGAAAAACACAGGAAGAAAAGGATTCTGTTCTTGAAAGGTGATGACAACTTGGATTCCCTGACCTGAGTTTGAGGCCTGAATTCACACTACCTGTAAATGAACTTCCAGTCCCCAGTGTGTGTGACTCTGATTGTGTTGCTTGCACAGGAGTGCACACATGCAGAAGCCTGGCGAAGACATTAGATATCCTTCTCCACCACTTTGCACTATGTTTCTTTGAGATGGATCTCTCACTGAAGCTAGAACTCGCCTTGTGCCTAACGATCCCCCTGTTTCCACCCTCTCTGGATATTGAAAAGACTATGCTTGACTTTTCGTGTGAGTGTTGGGATCTGACCTCAGGGCGTCATGCTTGCACAAGTGTTCTTACCCACTGAGCCATCTTCTCAGCTTCACAATGCCATGACCATTCTATGTGTATCACTGTTTGCCTCTATGATCCGATAAAGGCCAAGGCATGTATGCCAAACTTTCCCGTAAAATTAGTTTTTCGGTTTGTTTTTCTAAACCAGGAGGCTTGACTACTTTGAGGCTGTTATTCAGTCTATAATTCATATTGTGAAGAACTATTATTTCTGGTGATTTGTCCTGCCCTCACTGTATTATGTGCATATGTAAGTTATGATCCATTGGAAATTGATTATATCAGTACTTGCCTTTTAGGTATATAAACACCTGCGCTTATGTGTGGGCTTTCAATGACATTTGTCTATGGCACCATTAATAAAAAACCAGAGACGGATATTGTGGTTCAACCTGAAGGTCAGAAAGACAAAATAGCCAGCCACCGACTCTTCCTCAATCTGAAATGGTTATCCTGCCTCCAGAAATCGCAGAATAAACCTGTGTCTGAGAACTGTCTCCTCCTGTTTTATAATCCTCTCTAGTGCTGGGATTAAAGGTGTGTACCACTACCGCCTGGTTTCTATGGAAAACTAGTGTGGCTACTGGGGTTAAAGGTGTGTGCCACCACTAAGTCGGCAACTATGTCTTTGGTGTGCTTTAACACAGATATTACAATTAATATCAAATTCTTTATTATTTTGCATCATGAGATTTTGAAATAATATACTTCTTATTTAATTAGATATTTTTATGTTATGACTTTTGCAAATTAGTTTTGGCATTAAGTTTTAATTTAATAACTATTTACATAGCGACAACTAAGATTCTATTCTATGTTTAGCTCCCTTCAGTGTGTACTCCCAGGCTCTTGATCAACTGCCTCCCCTTGAGATTTACAGTGTGACTGTCATGTTCATTGTGCATTTGAGTTTCTTATTTTTGAGATAGTTCTGTGAAAAATGCATATTTCCAGTATTTGTTCTTATCTCAGAATTATTTTTCATGTTTCATTTGATTAAAATATTTATTATTTCAAAGTATTTGTTCTCAACACATTTTCTGTGAACTGGAAGCATTAACTTGTGTTCTCATGACATTTAATGTTGAGGTAAGAAGTAAACACAATTGTGTTCTTTATTAATAAATGCTAGATCTATAAGCAAGAAAGCAAAGTCCTACCATCCTGTCTAACCAGAACTCAGTTTTTTTAATTTTCCCTTCTTATAGAAAACAGATTCTTTTCTCATACAATATACCGTTGTTACAGTTTCCCCTCCATCTCTTCTTGCTAGTTGCTCCCTGCCTCCCCTCCCGTTTGGATCTTCTCCCTTTCTGTCTCTCATTAGAAAAGAACCGGATTCTAAGAGATAAGGATCAAACATGGCAAAATAAAATATGATAAGACAAAAACCATCACTGAGATGGGACAAAGCAACCCAAGAGCAGGAACAAGAATCAGAGACCCACTCTTTCACAACCTCAAGAGTCCCACAAAAATTCTAAGTTAAAAGCTATAATAGTTACACAGAGGCCCTGATGAAGACCCATGTAGGCCCTTTGCTTGCTGCTTCAGCCTCTGTGGGCTCATGTGCACCTTGGTTAGTTGAGTCAGAGGGCCTTGTTCTCCATCTCCTCTTGCTCTTGCACTTTTTCTGCCTCCTCTTCTGTGAGTTTCCCTGAGGGGAGGGATTTGATGAAGACACCCCATGTAGAGCTGTATGTGCTGAGGATGCTCTCTGCACGTCTGTCTGTGGGTCTCTGCATCTGTTCCTGTCTGCTGCAGGAGGGAGCCTCTGTGACAATGCCCGAATAAGTCATAATATCCTTAGGAATCATTTTATTGATCCTTATTACTTTCAAGACCAGAAGAGTGTGATTTCATGCTAGGTCTCTTGGGGGCATCTAGCCTCTGGTTCTGCATTGTCCAAGCAGTGTTCCATGTCATGAAGCAGTCCTTAAGTCAAATCAGAGGTTGGCTTGGCTCTCCCACAAATTCTCTGCCACCAATGCTCCAGCCTGTCTTGCAAGCAAGACCGGTCAAAGGTTTCGTGAGTGAGTTGCTATTTATGTTTCTCTTTCTGTAGCCTGCAGCATACCTTCCTGCCCCAAAGACTCTAGAACATAGGTGTGACGGCTCCATGTAGGCACCACCTCAGGCTCCCCATGTTCAATGAGTTGTGCGGGTGTCATCCTTCACAATGCAGCACACCTGTCATTTCACAAAGAGCAACCCCTTGTCTTAGCAACAGCCTAGGCTGTTTGGAGATTTCCATGGGACAACCTTGGTCAACAACTTAGCTGAATACAACCCAGTCCTGGTACTGGAAATCTTATTTGGTTACAAGAGATGGTGCCAGTTGGGACTCTGTATCTCCCATTATTAGGAGAGAAACATTTTTTATTTTAATTTTTAAATAATTTGAGTGTGTGCCTGTGAGTACTGGTGCCTGTGGGCTCTAAAGATGGCATATCCAATACTTTAGGATTATAGGTGTCACAGATCTGATATGACAGCAGTTACAGCCTGATGCGTGTGTTTAGAATTAACTCAGTCCTTTGTAGAAGCAGCAAGTTCTTGGAAGCACTGAGCCTACATCCCAGCTAGGCATTTTTTCAATCTTTTCAATTAAAAAATAATAACCTAGTTGCATACACGTGAAGGTCTCAAACTGTGTCACTGTAACTGATAGATTTTTTTTAACCGGATGTTAAGTCTCCTTACCCATGTAATAAACCAATAAAGCCAAAATAAAGTTCAGGTTTTAATCCAAGCAAAGCATTCCTGGGTGGTCCCAGAGGAAGATGAGAATACACGAGGGAGAACCACAAGGGAAAGACTGTGGATCAGACCTTAAATACCCTCTGTGGATGGAGCTGCTGTTTGGCACCTTTTCTTTGGGTGGAGTCGGAAGAGAGCAGCTCCAGGGGGATCCCCAACATCCCAACGTTTTGGGGTTTATATGGACTCTGGTTCATGTCTGATTAGTTCCTGTTGGCAAGGGCAGATGTGGGGATGGGAAGTCAGGAGTTGCTGGGAGTCGCACTCAGCAGGAGGTATGGGTGGAGAAGCATTAGGTTAGCTGCCATCCTGGATACTTCAGGCGATCTGGTCCTTGAGGAGGCAAAGGTAGACTCTCGAGAGAAAAACAGATCATTATTATCATTAGTCCTATGAATGGGACCAGCCATGGGAAGACTGCCAGAAAGAATGAATCAGAGAAGTGCCCTGGTTATTCAAAATAGACAAGGGTTAAAGTGTGGGACATGAGAGCAGACTTTCCCTTCATTGGGACATTACTGGAACATTAGAAAGCCAGGTCCCACTTGCTGGATAGGTGCCTGCTTGAGCTTAGAGAGGTGAGACCAGCACTGATGTTCTAGGAGCCTGGAGAGGGCGCATGCCAAATTTAAGGATGTTGAATTCAGGAGGAGTACCTGCGCTGTCACATCTCCCGCCTTCCTGGAGATAGGGAAGGTATCCATTCTGCAGAGGAGTCAACAAGAGCCAAGAGATATCTGAGTTCTTACGAGTGGGCTTGTGGGTGACTCTAAGTTGCCCGGTAGTCGGCCTGTTAGCAGTTGGTGTCCTCAGATGGTACAGGGTGTTGTTTACCTTCATGACCACACTGTTGCAGAGTCTAGCACTCACAAAGGAAAAATACATTTTCTCTTACAGTGTCTTACAGAATATACAAACCATATTTAAGGACAGCCCTGATGCGTGTCAATGGATGGTTAACACAAAATGAGCTTTAGAAGTTTGTTTTTGTTGCTGTTGTTTGTTTTGTGTTTTTTGTTTTGTTTTGTTTTTCTTTTTTTGTCTGGACATTTTCTTTACCTTATTGGTCTTCCTTTTGCTTATATGTTTTTGTTTATAATCTTTGTGGTTTTTATGTGATTTCTGTGTGTTGAATGTGTGTGTGTGTGTCTGTATCTACATGTGTTTCTCGTGCTTTCACTTTGACTCTTTTTTCTGTTTGTTTGATTTGTTCCATTCTGTTTTGTTGTTTTTGCTTATTTGTTTTTTAATGAAAGAGAGACAGAAAGTGTGTGGATTTGGATGACTGGGGAAGTAGTGAGGACATAGGGTGTTGTAAGGAGGCTGCTTGTTTGTTCCCAGCTGCCTAGAACCTAAATAATCACATAGAAACTGTATTCATTTCAACGCCACTCAGCCTACTAACTTATGCATATTTCTAGCTCACTCTTATCTTTTAAATTAACCCATTTCTATTATTTCATATTTTACCATGAGGCTCATGGCCTACAGGCAAGATTCCAGTTGGCAGCTTGCGTCTTTCCCCTCTGGTACCTACATGGTGTTTTTCAACTCTGCCTTCTTTCTCCCAGCAGTCAGTTTAGTTTTCCCTGCCTAGCTCTATTCTACCCTATCTCAGGCTAAAATAGTTTCTTTATTTATTAGCCAATAAAAGGAACAACATAAGGACTTCCCACACCACTAGTTAAATCTGGAGAGGGAAAACCATGATCAAACTATATCATATGAAAAAAGAATTTGTTTTCTATTTTTTTAAGAATATGGAGACTGCTATATTTGGAAGCAAGAAAGCTTCTTAGCTGGGTGGGGCTAGAACTTCTGAAACCCTGTAGTCCATGGTTGAGAGAAAATCTGGTGCAGCAGCAGGAAAGGTCTTATGCAGTGGCAGCAGCAGGCATCTCTAGTGACTCAAGCTGACAAATCTGAGGGCAGCTTGGAAGGACAGCTGTCATGGCAGCCGAGACAAGGATGACAGTCACAAGGATGTAGGTAGCCATGGCGAAGGGAGATATCCTGCAGCTTCTACCCTCCCATGTGCATGTTGGCCAGGAAAGAATTCTGGGCAGACATTCAGGAGTCCTGAGCAGTGCAGACTGGAGCTCTCTCACATAATACGAATCTCTGGATGTTGACAAATTCCATTATAGAACAATCCCTCAAACGCAGCAGTTTACTTTATTTACAGCTACACACTCCATGCTTGTGACACTACTGACATAATATTGTGACAAATACATGCAGATAAATGTGCATCAAGTTAATGAATAAAAGGATAATAGAAAAGATCTCTCATTCATTCCTATTACTAAACTGCACTGGGAATACAAGAGTTAATATCATTTTTGAAATGGAAATCTTTCTGTAATTTAACTAGCTGATTCCAGATTGCCAATATGTGTATAAAACACAGCCAAATGTTCCTTCATTCCCAGTCATATCTTATCAGTGTCAGTTGAACACAAAGCCTCGTTGTTGAGAATTTTTCAACAGAATCTTCTTTCAGACATAGTGAAAAAATTGAAAATGAAAAAATCAGCTGTAAGACTGCTTTGCATATGTTAATAAAATATATCAAAATCCAAGTTTGCTTGGGTGTAATTAGTAGTCAAAACTTCCAACATAGAAGTAAACTTTTCTCGGGTTTTAGCCTGATTGAATGAGGAGTGCAAGGCAGTGTTCAGACGAGACACACTCATGAGGTCATTTGGCGGTTTGCAGGACTCTGATCCAGTTAGAAAAGTCACACTCCATCTTCATGGGTAGAGGGACAGAACCTGACAGAGCGCACGATGCGTGAACAAGAATGGTATGCTTTGGGGAAGGCCAATTGTTTTGTCTAATTTCTATGACCTCGAGAGAGCAGAAACTGATCTTGTTAAACACTGACCACAAATGCTCAGCTTCACTGACTTAGAAGATACTACATGAGACAGAGAATGATGCAAGGACAAGAAGGAGGATTTCCATTGCAGGTAACGGTACAAAAGTCACGTTTCTGAGCTGCAAGGAAATTATAGTATCAGTCTGTAAGATTGCACTTCCACATTTTAAAGAATTCTGTCTTAAAAAGAAAAAAAAGACTTTTTAGTCTATGTGTGCACACGCTCATGCACATACACATACAGTACACACACATGCATACACACATACGCACACACACACACACACACACACACACACACACACACTATGAGGCCAGAAGAAGGCACCAAATCATGTAGAACTGGATTTACAGGTACTTGTGTGCTACCCCTATGTGGGTGCTGGGGACACTGCTCTTAAACCCTGCACCATCTTTCTAGCCTCCTAGTCCTGCCTTTCAAAGCCAGATAACTTACAGAATCATATATTGTCAGAAGCCTAAAGATCTCACCAATAACCATTATATCTAATATTAAGCACAAGTCTGCTTAGAAAACCAGCTTTCTTATATATTTTGAGTCATTTTATTAGATATATTCATATTCAGATAGTCCTGTCATACAAGTAAATATCATATAAAACTTACCTGAAGACAATAACATTAATATAGACCTTGATTTATGAAAATGCATTTTTTTTGTATTTGAAACATAATTCTTTATTGATTCTTTGAAAATTTCAGAACTTGCACCCCATACCCAGTCTCTTCCCAGTCTCTCCATATTTGTTCCTCAGGCCTGCAGTATGCCCCTCAACATTCAGTAAAAACAAAACAAAACAAACAAATGAAAGAAAACAACAAAAAACCCATCTTGCTGCTCTTTCTTTCCAGCACCTCTTGATTCGTCCTAGTGGCCTCAGGAGCTGTGGTGTATCGTGCAGTACAGTCTCCAGGCTCAGCTCTTCCCCATTCTTGTTCCTCCACCTCTTCATTCCTTCTTTTAGAAATATTTTTTAATCTATGTGTATGTTTAAGTGTGTACACATGTGTCTGTGTGCCACATACTGCAGGTGCCTGTCTGCCAGGAGAGGGAGGTCGATGCCCTCCCTCTAGATTACTACCTATTGTGAGTTGCTTTATGGGTGCTGGGGACAGAAGGTAAGGCCTCTGGAAGAGCAGCCTGTGTTATCAACCTTCGAGCCATCTCTCCAGCTCTCTACCATTCATTCTGGAATAACACTCATCTGCAAAACAGTACTTACAACAAAGCCATTTTCCTACTGTAAACTCCCCAAGTGGTGTGCACTTCCTGCGCCCAGCCTAGGAGTTCTTAGCTACTGTGGCTCTTCCTAACTTTCCCCTCCATCACTGACTTTCTTCTTCGCTAGGCCTCAGCCATACTGGTCTTCTAACCCTTCAGTACCCTAGTTTCGTTTAGGCCATTAGGCCTTTGCTCTATCTGCTGGTTTTGACTACACAGATCTTCCCAGGGTAGCTTCTTCCTCACTATTTAGCTCCCGAATTTGAGAACAATACTGCTGCAGTTTCAGTGAAGGTCTCCACGTCAAGTCACTGCAAGGTTCTGTGGCCTTGACCACATCACTCTAGGACACATCTGTCATGGCCGTGCTGCTGCTTTCTTACGGTTCTGACCCAGTGGACTTCTTTCTGTGAGATGCACAGACTGGCTGGGCTGCTGTGGTAGAGTCATTAGTATTCTGTCTCGGTGTGCAGAAGCGTCCTGCATTTCATTCCCAATGCTAGGATTAGAACCTTCTGCATTGTTAGCCTCTTCAGTTTCTCTAGAACTTTAGACTCTGGTTGACTTTTTTTTTTTTAAAGAACCACCATTGTTTCATTAATGTTCTTTGTTGTTTCCCCATTTTCAGTGTCACTAATATCTACTCTTGTCCATATTATTTTTCCCTCCATTTGCTTTGAGTTTGTTTGTTGTGTGTTTATTCTATTCTTTTTCTAGCTCCTTAGTGGGAAGATGGATTTTTTTAACATAATTTCTTTATTTAGTCTTTGCAAATGTCACATCATGTACCCCAGCCTAATTTCATTTACCTCCCAGTCCCCCCATATCCTCCAACTCACCCTTGTAGCATCCCCACAAAAGAAAAATTTCAAAAAGTCAAACCAAACAAAACAAGGAGGCAAACAAACAAAAACAACAAAGCAAAACAACAAAGCAAAGCCTCTTTGCTTCTCTACCTTCCCTGCCTCTCCAACACCTCTTGATTTGTCCTGGTGGCACTGGAAGCAGTATGTCACATAGTACAGTCCAATCAGCTTTAGTAGCAAATGTTCATTGCAATGAGTTCTTGGTCTGGTTCAAGACCTCTGGTTTCTGGTACACCATCATCACTGGATCTTCACTAACCCTTCTCTGGGATAGCCTGTGACTACCCTGAGTCTTGGAGATCCTGCTGGTACCAGTCCACAGGAATAGTCCCTTCCTGAGCTCCAGCAGGTCCTAGATGGGGTAGATGTTAGGGTGGGCCAACCTAAGGCCCAACTGTGGGCCTGGGTAGTAACTGAGTTGGTCAATTTGGGCCATTGGGACCTGCCTGCCTCAGGAGAGGGTGCAAAGCCAACTCTCCCATGCCCATGTCATCAGGATCAGTTACTGGTGGGGTCATCTCTCCTTAGTGCAAGGGCCAGATCCCCTATGAGTGTTGGGACCAGGTCTCTTTCTGTAGTGTTCCCGTGAGAGGCAGGGCCAGCTTTCTCAAGGCAGTGAAGGGTGGGGCTGGCCCATCATGACCCTCTGATTTCATCACACACGCTTGGTTCCTACAGCTCCGAAGGTGACACAGGCTACACACATCAACATAGACTTCAGCTGCAGTAGGGCCATGGCTACAAACATGGCCCTTGGGTCCGAATGACATCCAAGGTGGACGCACTGGCCACATAGATCAGGATGGCTCTTGCAGCAGCATGGCCCACTGAGACCAACAAGGCCACAGTTTGAAGTTCCACTCTGGGACCATGTGACCTTTGGTGGCAATACAGGCTCAGACTTCAACACAAACCATAGCTGTAGTGGGACCATGGGCCCAGACATGGTCCTTGGCAGCAGCCTGTCACCATGACCCAGGGGTTGGGGGTCAAGCCTACTCCTGACTGCCAACATTTCTTTTCTTGTGCCTCTTTCTACAACATGTGAACCATTCTGCTTCTCTTCTGCTCCCATTTCTCCATCACATATTCGCTCATCATAATGGGACCCTCCTGCCTGGTACTACAATGCTAGACGGGCCTGAGGATTTCTTCCTATCACCTGGGCCTCAAGGGTCCAGGATGGGCGTGAAGGCCAAGCAACTGCCTGAGCAGAATTATGTCGGGGGGCCTGGATGTCTTCCTGCCTTCCAGGCCTTGAGTTGTTAGATGGATTATTGATACTTTTTTCCCCCTAATGCAAGCACTATGACTCTAAAGTTGCCTCACACTGCTGTTTACATTGCAGCCTCCATGATTTGGTGCACATTGTTTTCACATTCCCACCATTTCAATTTCTTTTGCATCTTATTCCCTGAGGATGAGGTGTTTGGAAGCCCCAAATGTTTATGCCTTTTCCTGTAGTCTATCTGAATAATGATTTCTAATCTCATTCAACTGTGGCTGGAATACACACTCTCTATGACTTCATAAATTGTTTGTGTTTTCTAAGATTCACTATAACCCAGTACATTGTCTTGGTGAACGCCCATGAGCTCTTGGCGGGAAAATATGTGTTCTGCTGTTGTTGGAGTATTCCTGCAGCTCAGTTCAGGAATGCAAGTGGAGACAGGTCCTCTGTGCCTCTGCAGTGCCCCGTCTTAGTTTTATTAACAGATCTGTGCCATGCCAAGTGTCTAAACTGCAGACTCTTGTATTCTTTTATATGCCCACAGCCTGAGGCTAGGCACATACATCTTCAGAACTGTTATGGTTTTCACCTTGATCTTTCTTTATTCTGAAGTCTATCTTGTTAGATATTGATATAGTTACTCATATTCACTTTGGTGACACTTTAGGAAATTTAAATGATATGCCACCTAGTTCACTGACTCAAAGTATACAATTTGATAGGTTTTATAGATTCTCAATGTTGGACAACCATAATTACAATACATTTCAAAGTATTATTATTGCTCCCAAGAGAAATCCACGTCCTTCATTCCTCTCCTTGGTTTTTATACGTTTAACCAAACTTCCTATATAGGTTTATCTTGTAAAAATTTAGTGTAAATGGACTCATATAAAATATGGTCTTCTTTTACTGGTTTTCTTCACTTTGTGAAATGTTTTAGAAGTTGTTCTATGCTGTAGAATGCTCTCAGTCCTTTGGTCATTTTTATGACAGAATAATATTTCGTTCAATGGGCATTATCACTTTTGTTTCTCTGTTCTTCATCTAGCACACTTTTGAGTCATCTCTCTTTCCGTGTATTCACAGACACATGTTGTGCAGATCGATGTTTCTGCATCTCTTTGGTGTCTGCCTACAGGTGAATGGCTGTGCTGAAGGGCAAGCTATGATGGCCACTGTTTGCAACTGGGGCTGCAACATTTGCAGTCCCGCTAGCACCTCTAAGAGTCTATATTTTCACCAATATTTGTCGCCTGCTTTTTTAATTATTTTCTTAGTCAAGGATTGTTTTTTATCCATTTCTACTCAAACTAGTGGGTAAACATACTATTTCATTGTGAGTTTGATTTGCACTCCCTAATGATGACTACCTTGAGGTGTATTTATATCTGTTTATTGGTCATTTCCATATCTTTGGAGAACTTTTTCTCCCAGTGGTTGTCTCTTTTTCATGTCAGGCTGTCTTTCTGTTTGTTGTCAGGCTGCAAGTGTTTTATGTAGCCTATAAACAAATATTCCACAGATACATGGTTTGCAGACGCTTGCTTCTGTTGGCAAGTTGTCTTCACCTTCTCGATAGTGTGCTTCGGAAGGCTACCTGGTTTGTTGCCGCCATTGTTCTTGCTTTGTTTGGAAGATATCCAAATGATCTATTCCTTCTTTATCATTTGCATTTTTAGTGTTGGGACAAATGGATCTTCAGATGTAAAAACATGAACTTGGACATGATACCTGACATTGTGCCTGACATTTAAACGAAACGGTAAAGCCCTGATGCTAAAAAATACTCTTGGAAGAAAGTAAGGAAATTCTTGTGATCATGGGCTTGGCTCATTGTGGCTTCTTGCCTCTTGGACTCTTTTTGCTGTCTCCTGTAACCATGTTAAGAGTTTATAGTTGTCCACAGCAGGAAGAACAGTGATAGAGTGTTCAATGCCATCTTGCCGAGCCTGGAAGCCACCCACCCCCGCCCCCAGCAAGGATTTCAGCAGCACCAATTCCAATGGCAGTGGGTCTCACTGCTTCCTTGCTATTGTCCTCTGGGACTCATCCTATCCCATTTGCCTTCTGTTTTAGGGACTTTATCTCAGGTCACAAAGGGGGCTGTGAGGAGCTGTCAGCGAGCTGCTCATCTCTCACTTCTATTACAGCTAAGTTTCCTTTACAAAGGGAAGTCACATCAATCATTGCTTTGTCGGGACAGAGGAAAGAAATGAGTGATGGGTGCTTTGGAGTGAGGGTTATGGTGTGCCAACGGTTCTGGCTCTTCTCAGACATCCTTGCTACAATTGCTGAGGTCTCCAGCTTGTCCAGTCAGTTTATTGATTGCAAAAACAGAGGCCAGGCACAGAATTCATTAGCTGAAATGCTGCCAGGGTATGATTTCTTTATTTGCAATGCCGAATCTTATAATGCTGCTGATTATTCTTTGTGGGAGAAGGAAGAGATGAGATGAGACACTCTGCATATAAAGACAAGGTCTTTGTTGTATTATCTGAAGATTAACACTTCTTCAAAGCAGACCTTCTGTACTATATTGGTCTATTGCTTTGTTTGGCAATGATGCTCCAATCCAGGATAAAACATAGAATTCTTAGAATCTTCTACAATGCCTTTTGTGTTACTGCCCAAGCCCGCATCTCAGATCGTTTCCAGTCTGTCACACCTACTTTCACTCTTATTTGGCAAAAGTTTTCTTGCATCCAGTTTCTCATATCTAAATATCCACCCCTACACATTTCTTCAGTCTCTAAAAGAACATCTCACCTTTTCTGCCTGGGATGTTTACCTTTCCTGATGACTTTTATGCAACTGTGACACTCTGGAGCAGCTTTGCTGAAGTCTTTCTTGCATTCAGGAAAAGCAGACTTTTAGAATCTGAATCACCAATGCATTAACAGCTGGCTTTTCACAAGAAGCTGTAGTGTCATCATCCTACAGGGGCTACAGGAGACTTAAATATTGGAATGATAGTCATTATTGGCGAGTTCTATGTAGTCTAGTGTGCAAACCAAGTTAGAAATTTACGTCTAATAATTTATATGAAGGCACAAAATTATGTAGGTTTTCTGGAAAATGACAGGAACTCACCCAATCTGTTTTCCCAAGCAGATAATTAAGCTGCTTAGTTATATTTCTTACCGCTCTAGCATTCAGATGGGGCATGCGAATAGCTTCAGCCCTTGGAGGTTGAGCAGGATTGTGTTACGTCTGGACAGTGAAAGGCAGTGAAAGAAGCTGTGTCACCTCTTCATCCCACAATGCTCTCCCACCCTGCTCTCACCAGTGACCTTCCAGCTGCTTGTTCAATTTCAGCTATGTGGTAAAGATGGGGGAGTAACAGATGACCCAAATGAACACATACTTAACTACCTGTCTCCTGACCTTCCGGGAACCACTTTGAAAACTACTATTCCTATCAGCCTTTAAGCAACTGTGACTGACACATATTCTAGTACTTATATGAATATTCTTATAGGCATTATCATTCTGTATATATGATCTATGATTTTTGAAGAACATTCAAAGGTTTTCTGTGCTCTACCCTTTTTGTAAACTCTACATACAATCAACTTATAGACATTTATTTTTAATGCCATGAAAGATTAGTACCCAAAATCCAGGCAAAGGGAATGCTTCAGGCATGATTACCTTCTAAAACAACCAAAAATTGTCACTAACGCCTATCTGTACTCATGAATTTTACCATCACGTCATTGAAAATGACAATTTACAAATATTCACATAGCATCAAGTATCTTTTAGAGACTATAGATACATATGACCAAGACGTAATTTTTGTTTCTTAAGTAAAGTTTCATTCTTGAGTACTTTTAGGTTCATAGTAAAATTGAGTAGAAGGTGTAAAAATTTCCCCTCTGCCCCTCTTGCACAACACATAGATGGATTGCTTTCCCATCAACAATGTTCCTGTCCAGTTGGTCCCTTTGAAGCATCTGCAATGATCTATCATTATCTAAAGCCCATGATTTATCCTAAGTCCTGTCTTCATGCTGTGCCTTCTACGGATTTGGACAACACATATAATGATGCCATTATAGCATCACACTGAGCACTTTCTTTGCATCTAACACCCCTGGGGCTGTGCCCATTCACCCCAGAAACCTTGGAAATACAGTCTTTTTCTCTTTTAGAATATCACATAGTTGGAATTATATGGATCATAACCTTTTTATATTGGCTTCTTTCCCTTAGTGATAACTATGTATATTTTCTTCATATTTGTATGGCTTTCTCGCTCACTTCTGTTCAATGCTGAGCAGCACTTCATTGCCTAGTTATATCATAGTCTATCCATTCATCCATGGAAAGACATCTTAGTTGCCTTCCTATCGAATGAAGCTGCTGTTAAATACCAATATAAAGTTTTGGTGTGGACATACATTTTCAACTCCTTTGAGTTAATAATATCAAGACATACAATTGCTGAAATTTATTTTAAAATGCTTAATTTATAAGAAATGGTCATCTTAGTTAGTTTTAAATATTGACTTGACACAGCCTAGAGTCATCTAAAAGGAAAGCCTCAATGGAGGGAATGTCTAAATCAGTGGCCTTTGGGCACATAGGTGGGGACACTGTCTTCTGAATTCATGTTTCTCCCACCCCACAGAACCACTCAGCGGTCAAAAACATAAACCTGGGCATCCTCCCCTTGGCCAGTTCTCCCTTGCAACCCCATCAAATTAAAGAGGCACAGGTACAACCCACACTATTAGGGAGAAAAGGTCTCCCAGCTGAACTGCCCCAAGAACCAGACCATAACCACTAGGAACATCCCATGTTCTTTCCCCTCCCGCTTCAGCACCAGCAGCCTGCAAGCAGGTAAGAGACTTGCCTCCTGGATGCACAACCATTGCTGGAATGCACTGGATTCTGTTCCCCCAAAACCCACTATGCTACACAAACCCATGCTCCTGGTCATCCTCCTCATGACCAGCCCTCCACAGTAACCCCAGAAGACTGCCGAGGCATAGGCACAGCCCATGCCATTTGGAAGAACAGCTCCATTCAGATCGCTGGGCCCTGCCCCAACTCCGGCCGAACTCCATTGCCCTGGTGCAGTCCCCAGCAGCTGGCAAGCAGGTGAGAGGCCTGCCCCCGTGCTCCATGTTAGTTGCTTCACTCTTTGCTCTTTGGGTTCTTTGAGGGGCTTACCATGTTGCTCCCAAATAAATTTCATGGAGGTATATTCTTTTTTATGAATGCCCAGCCTTAGTTTGGCTTGATTCCAGCCAGCTTTTCTTAAATTATCCCTTTTATCTTTTGCATCTGGGCTTTTACCCCTTTCTATTTCTGTATATTGTTTCTTTCCTTCTTATTCCATGTCTGTGTGTGTGGCATGGTGGCTGGACATTTCTTTTCTTGCTCCTTGATCTTATCCTCCCAGATTTCTTCTCCTTTTTAATCTCTCTGCCTGACAGCCCTGCCTGTTTTTTTTCCCCCTGCCTTGCTATTGGCCATTCAGCTCTTTATTATACCAATCAGGTGTTTCAGACGGTAAGGTAAAACAGTTTTGCAGAGTTTAACAAATGCAACATAAAAGAATATAACACATTTTTCATCATTCAACAAATTTCCATAGCACATCTTTAACTAATATTCTACAACACCTCCAGCCTTCACCACTACCACTACCAACGCAACACATTGGATTCTGTTCCCCTAAGACTCACTCTGTGATCTAACCACATAAACCTGGTCATCATCCCTGTGGTCAGCCCTCCCCCACAACTACAGCAGATTAGATAGAAAGAGGTACAGCCTACACCAGTTGGAGGAACGGATGAGCAAACACCAGCATAAGAACACAGTCAATAACAGAAAGAGCCATATGGCACCACCAGAACCCAGTGGTCCTACAACAGCAAGACCTGAACATTCCAACACAGCTGAAGCATAAGAAAATGACATTAAAGATAACTTTATGAAGATGATAGAGGCTTTTAAAGAGGAAATGAAAAATTCCTTAAAGAAATTGAGGAAAATGTGAACAAAAAATTGGAAGAAATCAAGAAAGTAAAGAAAAAGAACAATTAAACAGGTGAAGGAAACAGTTCAAGATTTGAAAATTGAAATGGAAGCAATAAGGAAAACAAACTGAGAAGATTCTGGAAATGGAAAATCTGGATAAGTGAACAGAAACTAGAGAGGCAAGGATCACCAACAGAATACAAGAGAAGGAAGAGTAAATCTCAGGCATGGAAAATATGATAGTGGAAATAGACACATTGGTCAAAGAAATTGTCAAATCCAATAAATTGTTAACACAAAACATCCAGGGAATATGGGACGCCATAAAAAGACTAAACTTAAGAATAATTGGGGTAGAAGAAGGAGAAGAACTCCAGCTCAAAGACACAAAAAACATATTCAACAAAATCATAGAAGAAAACTTTTCCAACCTAAAGAAGGACTTGCCTCAAAAAGTACAAGAAGCTTATAGAACACCTAACCAGCTGGACCAAAAAAAAAAGTCCCTTGTCACATAATAATCAGAACACTGAACATGCAGAATTAAAAAAAAAAAGAATATTAGAGCTGCAAAGGCAAAAGGCCAAGTAACATAAAAGCAGACCTATAAGAATTACACCTGACTTCTCAATGGAGATTCCAAAAGCCAAAATGTCCTTCACAGATGTTTTTCAGATACTAAGAGACCACAGATGCCAACCCAGACTACTATATCCAGAAAAACTTTCAATCACCATATACAGAGAAAACAAGAAATTTCATGATTTAAAAAAAGATTTGAACAATACCCAATCAAATCCAGTCCAACAGGAAGTACAAAAAGGAAAATTCCAAACCAAAAAAGTTAGCTCACCCACAAAAACACAGGTAACAGATAATCACACCTCAGCAAAATCCAAAGAAAGGAAACACACACACACACACACACACACACACACACACACACGCACACACACTGTAAGATTTTCTTCTGTTTGTTGTGAATAGGTTTTATTACCACTGGTTAATAAAGAAACTGCTTTGGCTATGGCAGAGCAGAATATATGTAGGCAGGAAAACTAATCTGAATGCAGAGAGAAAGAAGGTGGAGTTAGGCAAATGCAATGTAACAACCAAAGGAGAAAGACAACAGAACATTACTGGTAAGCCAGTCTCGCAGTGTAGTAAGGGGAGAGGGCCCCTTGTTTGTCCTGGCCACCTGGCTAGCTTACACCCGAAATAACCATACAGAAACTGTATTAACTTAAACACTGCCTGGCCATTATCTCTAACTTCATATTGGCTAACTCTTACATATTAGTTTAACCCATCTCCATTAATCTGTGTATCGCCATGTGGCAGTGGCTTACTGGAGATTCTAACTGGCGTCCATCTCAGGCAGAGGATCCATGGCTTCTCTTCCTCTGCCTTTCTTCCTCCCAGCATTCAGTTCTGTTTTCCCTGCCTCCCTAAGTTCCACCCTATCAAGTAGGCCAAAGCAGTTTCTTTATTCATTAACCAATGAAAGCAACACACAAACAGAAGGAACTCCTACACATCACGGTGATACAGAGATTAATAGAAATGGGTTAATTTAAGATATAAGGCATGAGAGCTAGCTAAGAATATGCCTGAGCCTTTGGCCAAACAGTATTGAAATTAATATAGTTTTGTGTGATTATACCTGGGTGGCCAGGAAATGAAAGCACAGTCTCCACTTACATAATGACACACAATGTTTAGCAACATACATCCACATAAAGCCCTAGAAATGTATAAAAATATGCTTCTAGACCCACAAGATAATGGGAGTCAATTGCAGCATTTGGTAGCCATATTTTTTCAGATAGGTTTGGGTTGCTGGCAGTGCGCAGAGGCATGGCTTTTTAAAAAGATGGCTTCCTGGTTCATACTGGCAGCTTAAACATCTCTGGCTCTTTTGATAGGTCCTGCTACAGAGCATTTAAATGGGTTTTGTGAGCAGAGTGTTACTAGTTGCTTAATGACCACATAGACCCTATGTGTCACCTGGAGCTAGGGTGGTGAACCTGGCTCACAGAGGCGGTGAACATACCCCTGACTTGTTGGACAGGGTGGAACCAACAGGCAAAGCAGCAGCATTAAGTCCTAGTTATGTCTGCTTAGCATTTAAACAAAAAAAACTCTCCTGGTCATAAAATGATTACAGATACACAATAGGATGGTTTCAGACAAAAAAAGACCTCTGAAGGGACCATAGTGTTGGATAAATGTACATGGGCTTTGGAGAGAGAGAAGAAATAGTAGAAAGAGGTTTCACTAAGCCTGCAGGCAGCAAGATAGCCTTTTGTCTGCGAGGTCCCTGGCCAACAAGGGGCCCTGATCTTGTACCAGAAGATTTATCGGAGGGGCGAGTGTGTTCCTGACTGGCTGGCAGAAGCCCCAGAAAGAGAGCACAGACATTCCTCAACCCCCTAAACTTTCCGGTCATTCTGCATGGGCTTCTCTCCCTGGTTACTGCCTCTCTCTTCCTATCCCATCCCAGCTTGCGCCCAGGCACCCCTTCCCTTCTTCCGGGTCATAAGATCCCCCAGCTCAGCCTGTTTTGGGGGCTGGGATGGGGTGGTGAGTGCAACCTGGTGGGAATTCCTTTGTTTCACTAAGCCTGCAGGCAGCAAGCTAGCCCTTTTGTCTGCAAGGTCCCTGGCCA
>LOEQ01003978.1:0-12820 GCA_001685075.1 Bramus lutescens
AGCTCACCAAGGCCAGCTGGACTGGAACTGATGGAGCATGTGATCAAACCGGACGCTGAACTTGTCTGGCAATGAGGGCTGACTGAGAAGCCAAGGACAAGGGCTTGAGTCTACTGCATGTACTGGCTTTGTAGGTGCCTAGTCTGTTTGGATGCTCACATTTCTAGACCTGGATGGAGTGGGGAGGACCTAGGACTTCCCACAGGGCAGCGAACCCTGACTGCTTGTTGTACTGGAGGGGGGTGAGTGGGAGTGAGGGGAGTGGAAGGGAAATTGGATGAGAGAAGGAGGTGGAAATTTTTAATAAAAATTAAAATAATTGGCATTTTTTGGCAAAGTTCTTTTAAAGATTTTAAGTTATATCATGGTCAAGAAAAAGTTTCAGAATTATCTCATTTTTCTAATGAAATGAAGCCGTCACCATGACATTCAAATTGAGTGAGCAGCCAATCCAATCCCTATGATACTGAAGTGAATATGAGAGTGGGCTGGAATATGATCATAGTATCTACTAATGTAGCATCAGATCATTGTATCTAAAAAGGATGTTATAGAATTTAAAGGATAATAGGATTTTTTTTAAAAATGCTGTTAAGATATTTTAGGACAAACGGTCACTCAAAAGTTTACTTTAAGAACTACTGGAATATTTCCAGAAAGTCCCACTCCTTGTGGTAAATGCTTCCCCAAACTAACTTATATGTAGTACAATTTAACATGCTAGGAAGAAACTTCTGGACATGACATTTCCTAGGCAGAGAAGAGTAACTATATTTAAAAAACTCCCAGTAATACTCAAGAATGAGAATTGTCCAGTATTACTTTGCAGAATTACCAGAGAGCTGTGACAAAAAAAATCTATACTTTCTTTTCCAAATTGGAGTATTTAGTCTAGGTCCCCGTTTACTGAATATCATGTGTGAGGATCTGTTTAGTCATATAACTTTTGGGTCCAGAGTCAGACTTCTGGGAGATAATGGAAAAAAACAGGGATCCTGTGGAGATAGCCATGTGCAAGCATAAATCATGGGATTTGAACTGTATGGAATGACTCTATGGTACTATTTCTGTGTTGCTCATTCAGAGAAATAAAGTATTTTCTAAATAGGAGCGGGAAATGTAAATAAATTTAGTGAAAAGAAGTGTTTGTTATCATAGGTATATATTTTCCAAACTGTTGTAGTTTAGGATTATCCAATTACACCTGACCAGGTAACATTCTGGTTGCCAGTACTTTTCCAATGTGAACAAGCAGTGGTCACTATTTCTCTGATTATGGATATTATACTCCTTGCACAATTACTCTTTCAGATTTCTAACAACTTGAATATACACTAATGTTGGTAACATAAGGTGCTAGTAAACTGCTTTAATCCATTATTTCTTTGAGGACAGTAACCAAGAAATATGGAAAATCTCAAATAGGGTTACACGTGCGTGTATGTGTGCATGTGTGCGTGCATGCGTGTGTGTATGTGTGTGTGTGTGTTAGAAGGAAAGTTTTATTGTATGAATAGTTTAAGTTTTGGGTGTGACCTTATTACCTAAATACACTGTAGTTTTCCCAGTCCATAAAATGTGTTCTATTCAGCTAATAGATTTAGTAGGTATTTGGTAAGAATAAGCAAGGTAAATTTAATGAGTATTTAATTAGATTCTTGAAGGTAAGGCAGACAATATTTTTTCCCAATGTAACAGAGATAAGCTTTGGCCTTAAATGCTTTTGTTCTTCCTTGAGTTAAGATATTTGAATCCTTTGTGACTGACCACATGATCTAATTCAACTGTTGGAACCCATGTATTATGTTACAGCATGCTGGTTTCCTTATTTTGGAGATAAACTCATCTAGAAGTCTAATTGCCTCTTGACTTCTAGTCAGGTTTTGAAATTTTGTAATAAAAATAACATAGGCAGAGGACCTGGGGCAGGCCTATGCAGCACCAAAGCTTGCTGCTTCAGTCTCTGTGTGCCCTTGTTTAATTGATTTGGTGGTTCGTGTTTTCCTCCGTTTCTCCTCCCTCTCTGACTAGTACAGTCTTTCCTCTCCCTCTTCCTCGGGGTTCCCTGATCTTAAAGGAGAGATCCCATGGAGCCCTCCAATTTAGACTCTCTCTTCACATAATGTGGTTGCTGATCTCTGCATTTGCTCCCATCTCCTGCAGGAGGTCCTCTGAATCTATGTTATGGCAGTTAGGTTGGGTTTTCTGTGGGACTCTAACAATGGAAGAGGGTGTATCTCTAATTCTTTTGTCTGCTCTTGGGACTCCTTTTCTCATGTTGTGTTGCTTTATCCAGCCCTGATATGAGGGATTTTGTCATTTCTCATTGTGTCTTTTGTCCTGTTTGTCCGTTGTCTCTTAGAGGCCTGATCTTTCCTGAAGAGGAAATGGAAGGGGAGTGAATCTTGAAGAGAGGGCATTTGGGGGGTGGCTTGGGAGCTATGAGGAGTAGAGGGAGAGTAAACTGTGCTTGGGATTAATTGTATAATAGACAAACCTATTTTCAATAAAATAATTAAACTAATAAATTAAAAAGAAATATTAAAATCATACAGTTGCTTATTTTGAGAGGATATTTAGGAGATATGGGCTTATTTGTGGTCAGGAAACCAGTGGACCTCTCAAAAATCAACCCGAGATTATTTAAACCCAAGCAGTCTGAAAATGCAACCTGATAGAAAGGCTACTGTTAGGGGAGGATTTCTCAGCTCCTACACAGAAACAAAACAAACAGTATCCTGAGTTCTTGGGGGTAGAACTAAGGTCTCTGGCCTTCGAGTCAATGGTCCACCTGCAATGCAGAAATTTAATTTTGAAATTTAAAGTCGGTCTTCAGTTTATTACCTATCAAAATTTCTATTTAGATTATATTTTGTATTGCAATAATTTCCTTTTTTTAACATTTATTTTTATTGGTGAAATTTATTTTAAGAAAGGATTTTCAAATTAAATAATCTTAATTCAAAACAAATTTTCCACATTTATAAATCCTGACAGAGAAAGAAAAGGGTCTGGAAGTTGCAGACTGGTTATGTTAAAGAATATTTTTTTCTTCTCATGGAACTATGTGCATTTAATGAGTTTTGTTCCTGTTTACATGCCATTTGGCAAATGACATTGTCTGAAGCCTGTATAATGTAAATTCTTCATTCTGTTTCCATTTTCAATGAAGAGCAGAAGAAATGCTAATCTGTTATGTGTTTTAGGTTTATAGGATATATTTAATAATAAACTGTGCAGTAGCAAAGCTAACAAGTGCTCTAATTATTTTCATTTATTCCTTTTGTTTTTACCATTAACTAGACATGAGAAAACTGTGTTTTTAAATTACCCTGTCAATATTATTATCAATGCTGTGATTTTTTCCTGTGATAAGCCACTTTTTAAACTATTATACTGTTTCTCTATTTTACTGTAAAGCTTTTAGAATACAAATCATATTTCCCCTTTCTCTGTGAAGCAGATGTAAGACTTTTTCCCTGAAGTGATTGCTGCTTGACTCTATTTAGAAAAAAGAAAATTATTTAAAATCTTGCAGGAGAAATTAATTTACTACTTAACCAAGTTCAGACAAAAAAATAGCAACTGTATTTTCACCTATATTCTCTCTTTCATCAAACTTTTTTACTTTCTATACTGTAATTACTCTTGGAGAGAGTTACATTGTAAGATAATAAACAAAGTATCCTTTTAAATAGAGCAGAGTCACTGAACAAATACAAGTTGTTACTGATAGAGATGTGGGATATATTCAAAACATCTGACAGTACATTTTTATTTCTTAAAATTGTATTTCCTCAAATGTATTTGAGTTTTAATAATAATTACTAATCAAATAGAAAAATACTTTCCAAAGCCAGATTTTACAGTTTTACAGGGTTTCTACATACTTTTACTATTTTTTAATTTATTGTTCAGTTTATATCAGAAACAATGGAGTATTTTAGGGATAATAAAGACAATATTATATGTTATAAATTATAGTAGAAATTACAAAATTTATGGAGAAAGCTTTAATTTTTCTATCTGTTCTCATAATCTTGTATTAAAAGTACCTTAAATGTAATACTGGAGTTTCACTGCAGTTGAGAAAATGAGTTCCATTCATCAAGGGAACCTCTAAGCTTGTACAAAATCCTATTTAGAAACCTCTTCTTCTTCTTTTTCTATTGCATTTGCACTGGAAGTCAAAATGGCAGGTTCAACTCATCCTGAAATGCTATAGGAAACTCTGTTCTTCTATCTGCTCTCAAATTACTATGTTTGAAGTTCAAATTGAAATAAATGGTATCAAAAGTGCTTCAACCTCAGGAAGAAATGTGAAGTAGGCTAACAAAACTCTGGGTTTTACTAATACCTGTTGACTCTGAACCAATAATCTTACTTTCTTTTATACCTGTAGTGTAGGTTTCTAATCCTCAGCAGTTTTGGGAAATCTGTGACTTAAGGAGGGATATTTTTGGGGAGGTTGTCCTGTCTGTTATGGGGTGTTTAATAGTAAATGTAGGCTCTGTTCTTATACATGTTTCAAATTTAATGCACATGAAATACACTGGAGGATGGCACCTTATTTCTCAATGCATGTGAAGTATGCTGAAGGATGGAACCCCAGTCCTCAGGATATTGCTTCCAATATGATGGAATCTCTTTCAGTAGGGTTTCTGTGAGCTCAGCGCATGAGTGACAAACTACATATTATGTATTATGATACTGTGGTCAGCTGTTGTTTGTGGATAATGTAGATATGGAAAAGACATTTTCTGTAAGAACTTGGATAATAAAGTTAGCAAAGGTAGAAAAAGCAGACTCCCACTCATAACAAGGATCTATTAAGAAAACAAATCATAGGATTCCTAAAAAGACACGGCACACTCAATTTACAGCTATGTCCATTTGATTTGCTTAAGGAAAACTGTTGTCATATAAGAGGAACACATTGCTGTTCATTGTTTGCATTTTAGATATCCATGGCTGACAATATCAGTATTAAAATTTGCCTTCACGGCTTTGCCTTGCTCCCAGCCATCATGATAGTAAAATGGCGGCAGCTTCTATTTCAGCATCAGATAGCATTAAGTGAGTATGGCTTCTACTTGGATGTTCAGTGCTTCTTTCTCAGTACAAATGTTTCACCAAGGCTTTAGCTGTTGCAGAGCTGTGCCCTTCTCAGTACAATCAGTTTTCTTTACCTCTTTTTATGTGGGTAGACACAGTATTCAAAGATATGAAATGTGTTTTCTCTATAACCTAATAGCCATATAAAGAGGTACCCTTTTTTAACAGTCAGACATATAGCAAAAACACAACAATTTGTTTTCATTTTTGTAATTATTATCTTGGTTATGTCCGTTACCAGTCAATATCTGCAAATTTTACTTAGTCAGTATCTTTTGATCAATGTAGTTTGTCCAATAGTCTTTGGAACACATATCTCCTACAAGGATAAGAACCAGTTCTTTTCTCTCCTTCCTGATTGGTATAATGTCACTCTTACAATAGATGCACTAGATTAACTCCACAGAATTGACGGCCAGTCCAAGTCTTTCTGTTGTGTAATGTCTATCATTGAGGTAGTATTGCCAAGGAAAACTGTAAATAGCTACTCTTATTAAATCTGTAAGAAGTCCTGTTGTTGATCCCCTTTGCTAAGTTAGTGTTAAAAGCCCATAGACACATCAACATCTGTCCATCATTTACCTGAGGCTGACTCATGTGTTTTCCAGAAAACCTCCTCCAGCACAGGAGCTAAACCTGTAGTTTTTGTTCAGTTTAGTCTACAGAGGTCCTTTTTTATGATTCAAACTGGCAAGATCAGAAGAGATAAGGTGAGGAACAAAATCGCAAAATCACGTGGGTTATTAACATCTGATAATGCTCACACTAACATTCATGGAATATGGTATACATTTTTGGTTGCTTTTCATCAAGTGGCATGGAGTTAAGGAAAAGAGAATCTATGATGAAGCTGTCAGTTCCATCACTATATCCAGAAAAAATAGAAAGACTGTCTGTTATGTTCTAGTTTCCCTAGAATTTTCAGCCATTGTTCAATACAAATTCTCTGTTCTTGTTGGAACAATGTTTTAATTTGA
Organism: Bramus lutescens; assembly: GCA_001685075.1. NCBI lineage: Eukaryota > Metazoa > Chordata > Mammalia > Rodentia > Cricetidae > Bramus > Bramus lutescens. The sequence continues at coordinate 6,093 of LOEQ01003978.1, forward strand.
ACTATTCTTTAGCTCATGCTTTTACTTTTATACCTTGTTTATGCCTACAGTTGCATTCAACACTTCAAGTCTGCATATCTGTGACCTTTTATTAATCTTCAAAAGGAACATATAAAACCATGGGATGCTGTTCCTCACACAATCTTAGTCTATTCAATTATTTTTGTCCCAAACCCCTCCTACATGGGACTGATTACTCCCACCATCATTATTTTTCCTTATTGTTTATTTTTTTTGTTTTTGTTTTTGTTTTTGGGGTTTTTTTGGGGGGGGATTTTGAGACAGGGTTTCTCTGTAGCTTTAGAGCCTATACCTGGAACTACCTCTTGTGGACCAGGCTGGCCTCGAACTCATAGAGATTCACCTGCCTCGGCCTCCCAAGTGCTGGGATTAAGGGCATGTGTCACCACCGCCTGGCCTCTTATTGGTTTTTAATTCAGCACAAGAATATCTTCTTTAGAATGAGACTTTTACTGATGAAAAGCCTAATCTATCTGAAGCACCAGTAAACTTTGACTTGTTGTGGAATATAGTTAAAGATGTGTTACATTCATTTATGCTGTAGGATATTTGTTTAGTGATTCAAAGGTGTGTTGCATTCTTTCATGTTGCATGTGTTTAATTCTGTGAAACTGTGTTCAATGGTCAATAACTGGGCAGCAGAAGGATAATTGAGTCTTCCAGGCAGAGAGAATAAACAAATAGAGAGAGAGAAAAGGGAGGAGCAAGTAAAAGAGAAGGAGAAGACTCCAGGGGCCAGCCACTCAGCCACCCACCCAACCATGAAGTAAGAAGGAAAGAACAGAAGATAGAATAAGAAAAGGTAAAAGCTAAGAGGCAAAAGGTAGATGGACTAATTTAAGAAAAATGTCTGAAAACAAGTCATGCTAAAGCCAGGCAATTCTAAATACTAGTAAGTTGACATGTATTTATTTGGGAGCTGGGTGGTGGACTCCCAGCAGAGTAAAAAACGAAAAATACATCATGGCATTCCAGTGTGCGCATGCATTTCCATATATGGCCTGAGAAAGCAGGGAATAAAGGGATACAGCTCCTTGAAGAAACTGTGTTATATAGCACAGTGCCTAAACAGCCTTTTATACATTAAGTAGAAACAAATAATGAAGTAAAAATAAAAATGCCTGCCACACTGTAGGGCACTGACATTCCAGAATTGAAGGTTAGAATGCAGTTTCCAGTCAAATGTACCTCCAACTGGGCATGCAGGTTTTAGACATGGCTTTCACAACCCAAGAAGTAGGTGAAACCAGTCATCAAAACCATGGCGGAGGTACTAGGCATGATACTCAGCAGTCTTTTGTTCATGCAGATGTTGGAGGAGGTGCCACTTACTGATTACTGACTGCCAGGCTAGCTTAGAGGTGAAATAATCACACAGAAACTGTATTAATTAAATCACTGCTTCGCCCATCAGCTCCGGTTTCTTATTGGCTAACTCTAATATTAATTTAACCCACTTCTATCAATCTATGTATTGCCACATGATAGTGGCTTGCTGGCTAAAGTTTCCAGGGATTGTCTCTGGTAGCTCCACCACTTCTCTCTGACTCTGCCTTCTTCACAGCATTCAGTTCTGTCTTCTCTGCCTACATAAGTTCTGCACTGCTAAATGTCTAAAGCAGTTCAACCCAGTCCACCCCACCTAACTAAGTACTGCCTATGAACAGGCCCATAGCAATTTCTTTATTCATTAATGCTAATCACAGCACACAGAGGGGACTCCCGCATCCTGCAGACAAAAAAAAAAGACTACAAAAACACAGTAAAGACAGATCCACACATGAAAAATCTCTAAACAGGTTATAGTTTACAGTGTAATTAACAATGTATGTTGGCTTAAGAAAAGAAAAAAATGAATTGCTGGTAAGAGTAAAAAAGTGAATAGTTTAAAAATAATAAAGCTTTTATGTTGAAGAGTGAATTAAAAGTAATATAAAAAGGAAAAGCCACATAAAGATGGGAAAAAAGACAGGGAGTCTGGATCCTATATAGTATAGTGTTTATTTTAAATTTATCAATTGCTAATAAGCAAAAAACAGCTGCTGATACAAATGGAATTGTGAACTAGACTGCCAAATTAAACCACCCTATTAACTTTAGGAATGCCTCAGCTTTAAAATGGAAACCAAGAAAAATATATTTGTAAAATAGAACTAAAAATAATGCATGATAGGGAAAGACCTCCTGAATCTTGACATCCCATCTTTTGATAACAGGGCTGCCTTTAATCCCAGTACTCCAGAAGCAGAGCCAGGCAGATTTCTGTGAGTTCAAGATCTACCTGACCTACAAGAGCTAGTTCCAGGACAGGTTCCAAGGCTATAGGGAAACCCTGTGTCAAAAACAAAACAAAATAAACAAACAACAACAACAACAACAAAAACATATCTGATACTGGTAACACCAGTTTCCTTCATGAAATGATAGTGGACATTGAAGAAAATCCATATGGAGTTTGCTTTCATTATGGCAAAGCTATGCATTTAGGCAAGAAATTGCTATTGGCTGGTCTACTTGACATTATGTTGTACAGACTGTTGAACTTAGCCAAGACAAGATAGGACTGTCCTTTGAGATTTCTGCTTCAGAGAGGGTCTGCCCTATATTCTGAAGAAAGCAAAGGAAAGCAACTGAGGAATTTAATCAGTACTTGTAGGACAGTCCTTCAAATTTTTGCTTTACTGAAATGTCTGTCAGATAGTCTAGGCATATAGAATGAATAGGATGCACTTTACCCTCTCAAAAGATGAAGTATTCCAAGATGATTTTCAGGTATGTAGACGGAAAAGAAAATCTATATATTTTTCTAAGTATTAGAAGAGTCTTCGAGGACAGAAGATTAAACGCAAAATAAATCAAAACCAAAATACATATTATTTTAATAAATTGATGAAGAAATAAAAACAAGCAAAAAACAAAAAGTAGCTTTGATACAATACAAAGAAAAACTTACACAAAGTGTAACAAAGTGTATTTTTTAATGGTCATTTTAAAAATTATTTTCCCTGTGATTTTCACATGATTTTCTTACTTTGATATTATCATAATTTTTTTCTTCTTTATATAATCTTAGATTTTTTAAAAAAATCTGACACCTTATGCATTGTAAAAATAAATGTTTGCACTCAGTATGACTGAAGGCTTTGTATTTTTCTCTTCAATCTACTCAGATACAATATTTTATAGGCAATAAGAAAGACAAATAATGCTTATCTTCAAAAAATGATTAACAATAAAGAGCAAACTTACCACTTTTATATACTTTCTCTGATTTATTTAATTTCTCTCTCTCTTTCTATGTATTTTTCCCCTTCTTTTCTCTACCTTTCTTTCTTTTTATCTTTTTGTGGCGTTGAGATCAAGTTCTTGGCCTGTGTGTGCTAACAAACTCTCTGCTATTGAACAACATTCCAAGCTTTCTTTTTTTTTAAAAGTTAACTATGAAAACTTGTTTCTAGGTTAAAATTTAAGAACAATATCACTTATATACATGTCTCTGAAAACCTTTAATTAAAATATTTTGGATGTCCTTTCATCACAGGTTTGAAAGGTAAAGTTCATGTACTTTATATATACCAAGTATTAGGTTTTCATATCCCCTGTAACTAATGTATCTATTACAATATGTACAAAAGGATTATTATATCATTAGAATACACAGTTATACTTTTCCTTGAATTTACTTGTCTTTTGTTTTTAATAGCTAATGATTATACTCCATAATTCTTATAATAGAAGTAAAGATGGAAAACATTTCAAATGAATTGTCTTTTCCTTACATTTCCCATAATATAAATGTTTCATAAGTATCATATTACCAAAACTTTCCCTATAAATCAATGGTTTCTTCTCTACTGATAACTTTCAAACAAAATATTAAACAAGAAATGTTGCAAGTTATTATTTTATGTTTAATTTCCCTGGTATAATTCATAAATTGGTACAAAAAGTATATTATATTAAAACTGCAAAGTAATCTTACATATAAATACATTCTAACAACTGTAAACATAAATCATCAATAAATTAAAATGCAAAGATATTTTCCTCTCCCCTCTACTTCTCCCCTCCTCCTCCCCTTCTGCCCTCCCATCATAGAATCTTCATCTAGCAACTGATGGAAGACAATGCAGAGATTCACAGTGAAACCCGGACTGAGCTCTGAACGTCCAGTCTAAGAGAGGGAAGAGTGATAATATGAGTGAAGGAGTCAAGCTCCTGAGCTAGTGGGAGTGCACCGATTCTGGACTGACAGACGGGGAACCAGCTTAGGACCAAACTAAGCCCTCTGAATGTGAGTGGCATTTATAATTCTGGGAGAGGCTGTGGGTTCACTGGCACTGGGACCAGGATTTATTCCTAGTGATTGATTTGGTATTTTGGAGCCCATTCTCTTTGGAAGGATACATTGTTCGAGCTAGATACTGTAGGGAGGGTCTTAGTCCGGCCTGAAAGCTATGTGCTAGAATTTGTTGACTCCCCATGGGAAATCTTACCCTCTCTGAGGAGTGGAAGGGGGGTGGAAAGGAAGGTGGAGGGAGCAGGAGGAGGGGAGGGATTGGTAGGTAAAATGAGAAAAGATGTTTTTTAAAATAATAAATAAATAAGCCATGGGTTGTTGGAACAATTTTTAAGCCCAGCACTAGAGAGGTACAGATGCAGATCTCTGTGAGGTGGAGGCCAGCCGCGTCTACAAGAGATAGTTCCAAGACAGGCCCCAAAGCTACAGAGAAACTTTGTCTCAAAAAAAAAAATTAATTAAAACTTTTTAAAAAAGAAATGAAAGATGCAAAGGTATCTAATCTGTGTTATCTGTGATTTTAATGTGTCATGTTATTGTATCAACAAAAGAAAGATTGTATGATTATACCAATAAATTTGAAATAATCCATAAATTGAAAACTCATCATTGCAAAGTAGAAATTCCTATTACACCAAATACATAGACATCCAAAGCTAATTAAATCTTGTGAAAATCTGGAAAAATTTAGGAAACAATAAAAATAGCAGAAAAATAGAAAATAGCCTGAATACTCCCTTGGAAAATGTCCTTAGGGCTGCTGTAAGCTTTTTATCAAACAGTGCAACACTAAGGATGTTTCCATTTAACATGGGAACAAGACAAAATTCACCATTGAAACTACTATTTTTTAAACTTTACTCTGAAACTTCTAGTATTTTCAGGAAAAACACACAAATTTTCAGACTAAAGAGAAATACAAGCATTCATTACTAACAATATGGTTTTCTACCTTACAAACCCCAAAAAACCTACCTCAAGCCCTATTTACTTTTAACAGTGTGTTTAGCATAGGCGAATTGACAGTGATGAAGAGAAAAATCTATTGTCCAACCACAAAATTTTACAAAATGTAGAATGCAAATTCCAAAATGTTCACCAAGATAAATATTTTAGTTCTTTAACTGATGAATTCTACTACAGAATATAAAAATGAAATTTCACACCCTTCCTCAAATGTAAAGATACAATGTCATCCTAAACCATGTTTTTCCCTCAATTAAGCTTGAAAAATGAGTCTAAACAATTTTGGGTGTACACATATGAATATACAACAAATAATGGAGCAAGTTCTCCCTCACAATCACTAAAATGTTTATAAACTCTGTTAATAAAGGCATATAGTAAAAACAGTGATCGTAGAGCCAGACAGGCACATGAGTCACAGAAGGGCAACAGTAAAGGCATAATTACTTATTTAATGAATTTCAAACTTGCATTTTTAATAAGCAGGGTGACCAAGTGGATTAATCCATAAGTGCCAGTGGAATAAGAGTCTAATAAAATGCATTCCTGCATCATGTTTTATACCAAAATAAATCCTTGATGGATTAAAGACTTATGGTTATATTTTCATTATATTTAATCTTTAATCCTCAGAAATTTTTTTCTAATACCCAGTGTTGGTGAGGGCATGCCAATCAAGTGTGAATTCATGCAAAAATTTCATGAAAGCAATTTTGCAATATGGACCCAGGGTCTTAAAGTATCAAAATACGTGTTCCGCCTGAATCTATGTTAGAGATGACCCGGAAGACTCTTTCTTATAGATTAGATTTCATAGTCCCAGAAGGTACTACACAAGCTGTCAAGGGCGGGAAGAACCAATAATCCTACTGAGCTGGGGTCCTGATATGCCACAAGACTGACCATCATGTATGTCGTAGTCACCTTTTATTGCTGCTATGAAGAGGCAACACGACCAAGACAACCTTAATAAAAGAACACTTTTAATATGGGCTTGTCTATAGTTTTAGATGGCTAGTTCATAGTCAATATGGCAGGAGGCATCGTACCAGACAAGTGTGGTTCCAAAGAAATAGTGTGGAGCTACATCTTGATATTAAGCAGAGGAAGAGAGAGAAAGAGAGAATATGAACCTGGTGGGCGTTTAAAACTTCAAACTGACACCTGCACCACCCCACGCACTTCTTCCAACCAGGCCACATTATATGAACTTGTTGGAGGCGTTCTTATTCAAACAACCAAAGTGGAGTACTGGCATTTGTAACTCAGCAGTAGACAACAGCGATCTAATTGGACGTAAGGCCCACCTTGCAGGAGAGAAATCATGTCTGAGACTTGAAACCTCCCCAACTTCTTCCAGCTAGTGACATTATGCTCTTTAAAAATACCTCTAGGGGCTGGAGAGATGGCTCAGAGGTTAAGAGCACTGACTGCTCTTCCA